>ONZH01027448.1:0-24072 GCA_900303285.1 Rhinella marina | reverse complement strand
GCTTATGCATTTTGCTGGCTGCCCTTTAGCTCATGGAGAAAGTCTCATGGAGGAGGAGGATCTACTACTAGAGGAGGAGTCGATTGTGGAGGAAGAGCAGGATTTTGCTGATGATGATATTAACGCTCACAACACCCAGTCATCTAAGTGGGAAGTGGAGCTGGAAAGAACTTGATCCTTGTTCCTGAAAGGGCCAATTTGCTTTATTACCAGGAAACACTATGTATGCAGCTTGCTGCATCTGTTAATGAGCAGCTGCCTGCCGCCTGCATGTCTGAGGCTCCTCTGCCCACTACAGAGTTACCCACCTACCGCCCTCTCTGCTACCATGAGCAACAGAAGCTGTAGCTGCCAGTTCAGTGTCATGAACATGATGAACCAAATTTTTTAAAGTGCCATGACAGGCTGAGGCAAATCAACAAATGAAGGTCTATAATCTCAATGCCTAGGTTTCTACCTGGACCATCCTCTGGTGCATACCATGTTCCATGACCCCATGGACCTCTGGGAACAATAGCCCAAACTGGCCCAGTATGCTCTCTCTGTTTTGTGTTGTCCAGTTTCAAGTGTCATCTCAGAAAGGGTATTCAGTGGGTCAAGAAGTGTTGTAATGAACAAAGTTTTCCTCTGCCAGCATACAAACATCTCTTTTGTCAAAATGAGCAAGGCGTAGATCATTGAGGTTTTTCACACCCCTTTGGCCGAAGCCGATGAAGAGATCTGCCCTTTCTGATAGTGCCTCATCATGCCACTGTTGGCCTGCCTTGCATCATGATTTGCAATGTAAGGCTGCTGCTGTCACAACTGCCAGAAATACAATTCTCTGCTGCTAATCCCCCCACTGCCACTTCCATTACCCCTACTGCCACTACCATTGCTGCTACACAGTCACCAATACTATTACTACCCCTAAACAGCCACACACACATTTACATGCCGTCTCCATGCTGTGCTGCTATTACTTCCTCTACTGTTGCTGGCCACATGCCACTATTACCCTACCCTTTCCACATCCTCTCTGTGCAGCGGCTGCTCCCATTTAAAAGGAAGTACAAGCCAGTCATTCTTCTGCAAATTAACACTTGTGTTGTAAGTGTATATATATATATACAGGCAGGCATTTTGCCCCCTTTAATGCATAATTTTTGGACGTGTGTGCAGAACAAGCAACTCTTGCTTCTGACCTTAACCTGCGAATGTACAAACAGTAGAAGGGTTCTGTCCTCCTTGAGGCATGATTTTTGGACACTTGATCCCAACAAGCTGTTTTTTTAATCTTATAATATTGTGTGCGGTTAAACACTATCAGCCCCCAATAAGGGACAATTTTTAGAAGCTTTGTTATATGAAAAAAGCATAACACTGCAATGTTGCATACATGCCGTATGATAACACCGTCAAACATCTGTCGCTCTGACATGATTTGCTATTGCTGTCATTGAGTTCAAGAGCTTAGGAATGAAGGAGGGAAAAGGCAAACATTCCTAAAAAAAAAAATAATAAATAAGAATCCTAAGAGACTAGAGGTTGTTATATACCAATTTTCAGGGCAATTGGAGCAACTTCGATTTTTAAAAAGTTTGCCGAATGAAACAAATTTCAGGATGTTCCCATCTCTAATCTGCCTCCCTTGGAGGCAGAGATAAATGAATACACTAACAGCCACTTGCAGGTGTAAATAAGCTTTCACTTCCATGCCCTATGTTTCAGCGTCTTCGCTGTGAGACAAGTTGATACAGTATTTTTGGGTCACCGACTTCATGCCATGGGAGACAGACCAGAGTAGACGAGGTCTACATCGTTGGATGAAAACATTCGAGCAAGGAAAGTTTTTGAAATGCTTTAAGTCCTCACCCTTCTGTACCCTCACAAAATAAAGACTACCCTGAGTTTGTGACCACTTGGGGCACCACTTCATCCTCCTAACCCTCTTTTCTTTCCACTGCTACTTTGATAACCATTGAACATTTGCAAGTCTGTTAATGACATTCTAAATTATGCCAATGGCATTATGAAAACAGAAATTTAGAAAGTTGATAATAGTGATAAGTATATTCACTATTAGCAAAAATTCCCTTGATCAAGCGCCAACTCCCCTACTGCATTTGAAAGACTGAAAATACAATGAGGAATCAAGAGGAAAGTGAGTTAAATCACACAAAGTCCCTTAAAAGGTTGAAGTTGTTATGATGTGGAATAAGAGCAATTCTGAGAATGTGGCAAATAGGAGGATAGTTAACAATTAGAGATGAGCGAATATATTCGTAAAGATTCGTTATCTGCACGGATATTTGCGTACTCGTAAGTATTCATTACTCGGCCGAGTACCGTGTGAAGTTTGTGGGTTTTTTTTAACTCCTCCCTGCATGTTTAGCGCCTATTTCTTAGCCAATAAACATGTAGGGAAGCCTGGGGGACCTCCTACCATGACATACTACCTTTTCTACGTGTCTAGGATTGATTGGCTGCCTGCATCAGGTGACGTGCTATCATATTTATGCGTACGCCTGGGGCTCGGATCACACACCTTGTGGTTTTAGAAGAGGGAAAGAGTGTGCGTGTGATAGGGATAGCGAAAGCGTACGAAATAGGAGAATATTCGTTTCTATTAGGCAGGGAACTGCATTTGTGACCCAAAAAGCCTCTTGATAGACTACACTACAGCTACAGAAGTGCCCTTCATATTTCTGCAATCAGCCTGTCACTGTCTTGAATTCATACGCAACAGCGTATAGAGTAAATTATAGGTAGCAATAGCTTATGCTTTATCGGACAAGATACTGTCGCTCCTTGCACTGTCTCTGCCTGCTCCATGCATGCTGCCCCTGGTGTTCCCTATCCATTTCTGTGGTGTTTCCATCACTTTCAGAGGTTTTCAGGTGTTTAGGCAACCTTGCCTGCGAAGAACTTGGGTCTCCTGCAAAAATGCTCGTATCTCCCATTGACTTCAATAGGGTTCGTTATTCGGTGCGAATATACGAACTTTTGGAAAAGTTTGTGCCGAGTACACGAGCATTTTAATATTCGCTCATCTCTATTAACAATCCATCTGCTAACTACATGAAGGTGCAGTCATATAGAGTGTAATTGCAGCCCACTTCTTAATGATAAAAACAATGATAAAAACAATGATGATAATAAAGTAATTGACTCACTTCACTGGGGGGTGGTCCGTCAGGATGAACTCAAGACACCTGTGGCACCCACTGCCCGCTAGCCGGTATCGCCTGTAGTTGGTGGTATAGGTGATTGATGGCAGCCCAGGACACGCGTTTCGGGGTAAAAGGTAACCCCTTCCTCAGTTCAAATCACAATCTTTCCCAAAAATCAAAATACATACAGTACAGACCAAAAGTTTGGACACACCTTCTCATTCAAAGAGTTCTGTGTATTTTCATGACTATGAAAATTGTAGATTCACACTGAAGGCATCACAACTATGAATTAACACATGTGGAATTATATACTTAACAAAAAAGTGTGAAACAACTGAAAATATGTCTTATATTCTAGGTTCTTCAAAGTAGCCACCTTTTGCTTTGATTACTGCTTTGCACACTCTTGGCATTCTCTTGATGAGCTTCAAGAGGTAGTCACCTGAAATGGTATTCCAACAGTCTTGAAGGAGTTCCCAGAGGTACTTAGCACTTGTTGGCCCTTTTGCCTTCACTCAGCGGCCCCTGCATAGGGAAGTCCGAAAAAAAAACAACCTCATACTCATTTTTTTCCCAATTCCACCCCATTTGGAATTTGTTTTTAGCTCCCCACTACATCATTTGCAATATTAAATAGTGACATTAGAAAGTAAAACTTGTCTCTCATAAAGCTAGTTGAACGGAAAAATAAAATATGTCTGACTGTGGGAGTCAAAAAACAAAAATGCAAAAATGAAAAATCTCAAGGTCATCTAAGCGTTAAGGATCTTCTTACTGTGGTTTCCTGAAGAACATAGTAACATAGTTAAGGTTGATCCTGAGGAAGGCAAAAAAAATCCTGTGAGGTAGAAGCCAATTTTCCCCACTTTAGGGGGAAAAATTCCTTCCTGACTCCAATCAGACAATCAGAATAACTCCCTGGATCAACGACCCCTCTCTAGTAACTATAACCTGTAATATTATTACCTCCAGAAATACATCCAGGCCCCTCCTGATCTCTTATAGTGAACTTATCATCACCACCTCCTCAGGCAGAGAGTTCCATAGTCTCACTGCTCTTACCGTAAAGAATCTTCTATGTTTGTGTACAAACCTTCTTTCCTCCAGACGGAGAGGATGTCCCCTCGTCACAGTCACAGTCCTGGGGATAAACCATTTATTTAAGTGAAAAAATGCACTGGCACCAATGTTGAGCGAATCGAAGTTCACAAAGTGGAAAAATTTGATTCGTCCCAACTGAATTTCTCTGCACTTCGAGGTGTACATTTTAGAAAGAGGAAGTAAGAAGCCCGAGAACAAGGATCACCCATATTGCCATGCAGACAGCCAATCAGCAGATAGCCAGCCCCTGTGATGTCATAGTCCTATAAAAAGTCTCAGCCTGCTCGGTCTCCGCCATTTTTCAGGGAACTTAGTGCAGGGACAAATGTTACAGGCGCTAGAGACAGTGATTAGGAAAGACTTTATTCACAAAATATTACTATTCAGCAGTTCAGGGACAGATTATTCATAGTGTATGGAAAGGATAGGGAGGCATTATCCACACTATAGGGAGAGAGAAGGGATCAATAAGAGAGTATAAAGCCTAGGTAATAGAAGCTATTCTGTTACACCTTGCTGAACTAATTGGGGTTACACGTGATCTATTACTGCAGATGGGTGTTCACGTTCTTTTACACATAAGTAAATCAACTTTGGAAAACTTTAGTGCTAATGTTTTGGTACAGCCTGATGCAGCAACCGCTGCATCTCCCAGTGGCACACACCCCCTTCTCCAGCAGTCAAGGCTTCACCAGCCGAAGGGTTTCCTTCTCATCATCTACTGGTCCTGATGCTCATCCTCCACCTCCTCATCTTCACATGTATTGCCAGCAATTGGTCACCAAGGCGATTGAAAAAAGTCATCAGTATGCATGCGCTCATCCAATGGTTCAGAAGCTGAATGTGCTCCCAGCCAAGTTGCTAGTACTACAGTCCCTCCCTTTCGATGTGGTTGACTCTGCACCTTTCAGAGAACTGATGGCTTCTGCCGAGCCAAGCTGGAGAGTCCCAAGCTGTCATTACTTCTCCAAAAAGGCTGCAGCCCTGCACACATATGTTGAACAGGTGGGCCAGTCCTTGAGCCTGTCGGTGTCTGCTAAAGTTCACGACAGCTGTAACTATGGTCAATGACAATATCTGTCCTTTATGGCCCACTGGGTAAATGTGGCTCCTGTCCAGCCACACCAGCAACTTGGCCAGGTGATGGCACTGCCGCCTCTGTGTTCTCAAGCTGCGATTCCTGTGCCAATGTCCTCCTCTGCCTCCTCATCCTCAACCTTGTCTTCAGCCTCCATTGCAGGCACAATTCAGAGCATCTATGCAGAGCATGGTGGTGTCACGCTGTTCTGCACCTGGTTTGCCAGGGCGAACTGAGTCACACCAAGGAGGTGCTGCTCAGCGTCCTTCAAGAAGAAATCAAATACTGGCTATCTCCTCACTAACTAAAAATCTGAACCATGATCACCGATAATGAGAAGAACATTTTGTCGGTGTTGCATCAAGAAGGGCTGACTCATGCGCCTGCATGGCGCACCACCCTCCTTGAGCTGCAAAGGCAGAATAGCATTCCACAACAACGCCTGATATGCAACGTTTCCTCCCATTGGAACTCCACCCTCCACATGTTGGACCGAATACATGAGCAAAGAAAGGCCGTAAACGATTTCTTGATGATGCAGGCAGACATGAGCACTCCCCTGTGTAACTTCGATGTTAGCCAGTGGCTGCTCATGCGTGACACCTGCCGTTTGCTCAGGCCCTTTGAGGAGGCCACTTTATTTGTCAGTCACCAGGACCACGGGATGAACGACATAATTCCACTTCTTCACATCCTGGAGTAGATGCTGATAAATCTGGCTGGCCAGGGGACAGGAGACGTGGCACCTACATCTCATTGCCACCTAATCCCTGTGCGGAATGAGCTGGTGGAAGAGGAGGATGAGGATGAGGACATTAATGCACAAGCAATATATACAAAAAATGGGTGGTTTTTTTGCACAAGTGATAGGAGGAGCATGAGGAACTGGAGGTCGATGAGGAAGACCAGGCAGATGACCTCAACTCATCCTGGCAGTATGCATTGTATATGGAGGCAGGGAGTCCCTCCGAGTACCTTGCGCAAATCAAAATGCATGCTGAGTTGCTTGCGTAATGACATCAATATTATCCCCATTCAGCAGAGGGATGACTTCTGGCTCTCCACCATGTTAGACCCTCGCTACCGCTCCAAAATTGGGGTCCTTTTTTCCACCCGCTGAGAGAGAGAATAAACTCAACTACTATCGAGACATTCTATGTAGACAGTTGGCTGCTGCCTATGTGCACCATTGCCCAGAATTAATAATGCCCCCATTAGTGCCCCTCAGAATAAATAATGCTCCCATTAGCGCCCCCAGAATTAATAATGCATCCATCAGGGCCTCTCAGTAATATTAATGCACCTATTAGTGCCCCCAGAATTAAGTGCTGCCATTAGAGCCCCTAAGTAATATTAATTCCCCCATTAGTGCCTCCAGTAATAGTAATACCCTCATCAGTGTCCCCCAGAATTATTAATGCCCCCAATATTAATAATGCCCCCATTAGTGCCCTCCAGAATTAATAGTGTCCCTATTAGTGCCCCAGTAATATTAATGTCCCCATTAGTACCCCCAGTAATAGAAATGCCCCAATGCCTAAAAAATGTAACTCACCTCCACCATTTGATGGCGCCGCGGGGAAAACCCGCTACTCACTGTAATCTCAGGACAGGACCTGTACTCCAGCAAGATGACATTTCACGGCATTTCACAGGTCCTGTGCACATCCAGTGAGCAATGAGTGTTTACCATGGCACCATCAAAAAGAGCAAAAAGAGTTTTCTTAAAACAAGTGGGGGGGGTGCGATGGGGAGCGGAATTTAAAGGCTGTACTATAGAGCGCTCCACAATGGAAGCGACCATTACTAACAGTCCACATAGGAAAAAATTACCGGCAGGGGCACTAAATTAGAGATGACAATCCTACTCCCAGCAAATCTAGGCCATTAGTATGTAATATCAGAGAAAGTTACAGAAGGAGGTATAAGAGGAGAGGACTATAACGCCCAACATTTCCCTTGCTCTTACATTGAATCCATGTTTCTTCCTTCTCCTCACATACTGCCATCACAGGTCTTCAGCACAACTCCTCTGCACTGCTTAGCTCTGCCCCATGCTTAGATCACATGACAGGGAGGTCATTACAGCTCTTCAGTAGGACTCCTCTGCACTACTGGGCCCCACCCCCTGCTTGGATCACATGACATGGATGCCATCACAGGTCTTCAGCAGGAACACTCTGCACTGTTGAGCCCCACCCCCTGCTCGGATCACATGACGTGGACGCCATCACAGGTCTTCAGCAGGACCTCTCTGCACTGCTGAGCCACACCCCCTGCTCGGATCACATGACGAGGACGCCATCACAGGTCCTTCAGCTCTGAAGGATGCTCCTGGTGTCAAGACTTTATAATTGTACAGTATACTGACTGCAGAGTGCAGCCCTGTGGTAGTGATAAATGTTATATATGACAGGCGTTCAGTAGTGTCCTATGTGTGAAGCACATGTACTGTGAGAGACAGGGGACGTTACAAAATATACCGCCAATTATAATTGCCAGTAAAAAAAATACCGGCACCGGTTTTCAGAGCAAAATACCGGGTGTACTGGTACAATATCGGCCGGGTGGCAACCCTAGCAGCAGCCCAGTCCTCTGCTCCCCTTCCCAGCTATCTAGAGCTGAGTCCAGATATTTTCAATTGTCTCTTTGAAGTGAGTGGACAAATCCTCAGCATAGGGGTTAGTGATAGGTGCCTGCACTTTTGGACTGAGGAGGAGGTGAGAAGTGTGTGAAACCTGGCAGGTTTCTGAATGTGTAATAAGCAGGAATGTGTTGGGACGGATGAGGAATTATGACAAAGAGAAGGTTGTGGTCAGAGAGCGGGAGAAGAGACGGAGGAATATCAGGCCAGGTGTATTACCATCTTTATGTGTCCAGTACAGGAGGCTAGAGATAGAAGCTGGGAGGTAGATGGGGAGATAGGGTTGTGCAAGGGGATGTTAAAGTCACCCAAAATCAGAGTTGCCAACTATACTGATCCAGGTCGGTATATAATAGACATTGTCATGGAAAGTGGGTGATTGAAGGAGAGAGGGGCTGGGGCGTGGCTTGGCCGGCACTGTGAGCAGACGCGTATCTCCAGAGCTCCGTGGGGAATAAAAGAATCCAATCTCATCCGTCCCCAATTTAAGCTGCCTTAGTCCTCTAGACTACTGGGACGGCCCTACTATCAAAGGGGAACCTGGAGGAGCTGTTCCCGAGCTCTCTGCCCACCAGATAGCCGGATCTACAACTGAGGCCTAATACAGCCTAAAGCCAGGGGATAGAGTTCGGGCCCACGGCCCACGTGACGCACGCCTAAGAGGTGGAAGAGGTCATCCCCCATCCCACCGCTACCCGACGGTGATCCGCTGAGCAGAGGAGAAGATTGTCAGAGGGACTCTTCAGCCGGTCTTACCGATCCACGAGGCACGGGAGGAGAGCCTGAAGCGGGACGCCGGTGCCGACGGAGAGAGCCGGAGGCGCCGCTGAGAGGCGACAGTCGGAGGTGCGGTGAGTCCTGCTGTGAGAGACGCTAGGAGGGAGATACCTGTAGATCCCTTACTGACGACGAGCTGAGTCGCCCCAGAGCTGGGAGAGCACCGGCAGACGCCATCTTGGACTCCTGAGTCCCTGTTCCCGCCGCCTGGTCGCGGCCTGACGGAAGCCATCCTCTAGCTACGATCTCCTGCTACCACATCAGGAAGATTTGATTTTCTGCTTTAAGTTCTGGGAAATCGCTCCAAAGAACCCAAATACTTAAAGGGACCTCAACCCAATTCCTTAAAGCCCTTACTTAGTGAGAGTTGATAATACGCTCTGACTGCGCTCAGCATCCTATACTACTTTTTCCCTAATTTTCCCTAATTTAATTATTTGAAAGTCAAGATCACCTCAATGTGATCACTATAACCTCATACTAGGAGGACTTAGAAGCACTGCTCCATCTCTGGCAGCTCAGCATGGTCAAAATAGGCCGAACACCATCCAGAACAGACCGTGAAATAACCGATAAACATCCGCCATTTGAAATGGATAAATTCATAACTAAGCAAGGTGCCTTGATGCAGTCAAAACTACAGAAACTTAAAAGTGTGGAGGAATCAGAATCTGACGTGGCGAACAATGATGGAGGAGACACCTCAGAAAGTAGTAGACCAATTTCCAGAGCCTTCCTTACACGCCTACTAGCATCTTCACTAGCGCCAATTGCAAAAGATATATCAGAGATTAAGCAAGACTTGCAGCAACTAGGCCACCGAATTGATACCCTTGAACAGTCGCAAGCATCTATCATAGATCACTCCTCTGCAGTGGCAGCAAATATCCAAATACAAGAAACCCACATTAACAAGCTATACGCCTCAATGGAAGACTTAGAAAATCGCAACAGGCGTAACAATTTACGAATTCGGGGCATCCCTGAAGCCATAGAGGCACAAGACATCACCTCTGCACTAACAGAGCTTTTCTCGCCCCTGTTGGAAGATGCTGATCTACAGTCACTAGTTATAGAAAGAGCCCACAGGGCCCTAAGACCCAAGCCTAAACCTGCTGAGCCGCCCAGAGACATTGTATGTAAATTGCTGGACTTCCGTATAAAAGAAAAAATTCTTCAAAGAGCGAGAGAATCTGATGAGCTCACTTTTCAGAACTGCCAAATAACCATATTCCAAGACTTAGCACCTTCAACATTAGCTAAACGGAGACTTCTAAAACCACTTACAGACGCCCTTCGCCAAAAACAATATGCCTTCAGATGGCTTTTCCCATTCGGCATCTCCATCTCAGCGAAAGGCAAGCGCTACACTGCACGTACCTCGGAGGAATTCATATTGGTGGCTGCGGAGTTGGAGATCCTGCTGGACACACCTCCAATGTTGGAATCAGTGCACTCAAACATCGAGATTCCTCCAGTGATCCTTCCGTGGGAAACAGTAGCGAAAGCAAAGAACCAGCGTGCTAAGAAGAAACCCGGGAAGTCTTCCAATGGACAGCGAAGTCGTGAACTCACTTGAGTATCTGTAGCATTTATATGTCTCTAAATACCATACCTGCTAAATTTGGTTCTTAACCACTTCCTTTGACAGGTCGCTTACACTCCAGCACTGAAGCCACATAAGTGCGATTGAATACACCTCCTAGTTACATTTATGTTTAATGTTCATGTTTTATATGTTCTGCTTTACTGTTATGTATCTCAATATTACATTCTTAGCCTCTCAGGTCAAAAGTCAGATAAGAGAGGCCGTTTCTATCCTATCAATCAGGTATCCTACCGACCCCATGTTACTCATTTCAACTCACCTAAAACTAAGTTGTTCCTATAAGACCAATACTTTAAAATACACTAATGGCAAGTAATATAGAAACCCTGTCCTTTGTCTCCTACAATGTAAGAGGACTTAACTCACCCGTTAAATGCACACAAGTATTAGCACACCTCAAAAAACTAAGAGCAGATATCCTGCTGCTGCAGAAAACCCACTTTATTCAGGACAAATCTCCTAACTTACAGAAGTCGTTTTACAGCCAGTGGTTCCACTCCTTTTCATCCTCCAGGAAGTCCAAGGGAGTAGCTATCGCTTTTAACAAACATGTGCCATTTCAATATGTGGACTCCCTGGTAGATGAACAGGGAAGATTTATTTTTGTTAAAGGTAAACTGGCAAATTCTATGATTACCATTGGAAACCTTTACGCCCCAAATAGAAAACAAGATGCTTGGTTTTCCCGAATTCTCAGAACCAGTAAACCTTTCATAGAAGGGACCCTACTTCTGGGGGGCGACCTCAATGCAGCCTTACACCCACATATTGACACCTCCACAGGCAGTTCCACACTGACTAAAAAAGCACTTTTAAGAATTCAGAAAGCTTTACATTCTATGAAGCTCATCGATACATGGAGACATATCCATCCGTCGGAGAGAGACTACACCCACTTCTCCCCCACACAAGGTTCATATGGGAGAATCGACTACATTTTTCTACCACTCTCAGCCCTTTTGCATATCAATGAGATATCTATCTTGCCCAATGTACACTCCGATCATTCTATACTCTTAATGAGATCTTCATTAGGTAACATCCCTAAACGCTCTCTTAATTGGAGACTAAACGAATCCCTACTCTCAGACGAAGCGCATAAAAAAAGAATAGAGGCCGCTTTAAATGATTATTTCGTTAGGAATTCAGACGAAACATTACCTTTTACTACAATATGGGAGGCCCATAAAGCTTTTATTAGAGGAGAATTTATCTCCATTACCTCAATAAAACCAGACATACGACAATTAAACAATTATATGAAGAGATTCAACATCTAGAGTTAGCTCATAAAAAGACAAACAAAATAGATACCTTACATCTCGTGACGTCAAAAAGGCAACAATTAAAAGATATTTTAAATGTACAATCGGTAAAATTCTACACAACATGGAAAAACAGATTATTTATACATGGAGACAAGGTTTCCAAACTTATGATGTCCCTAATCAAAAAAAGGAAAGCACGCACATATATTCTCTCAGTTAAACATGGTGACAAACGTGTTACTGAAGCTAATAAAATATCAGATGCCTTCTGCCAATATTTCAAATCTCTATACCAGCTACGAGCACAAGAGTCCTCTGAACAGACCTCTAGCAGGCGAAAGGAAATTAGTAGGTTTTTATCCTCACTAAACGTCCCTAATTTGTCGGAAAGCCAACAGGCAGAGATCATGAAACCCTTCTCATTACAGGAGGTCCAGTCCATCCTGTCTAAGAGCCCAACGGGTAAAAGCCCAGGCCCAGACGGTCTGCCGATATCCTATTATAAATCCCTGGGATCCACTCCATTGCCATACCTCCTGAAGTTTTGTAATGCTGTGCTACAGGGATCCCCTCTACCGAGACAAGCGTTAGAAACACCTATCTCTCTTATACACAAAGAGGGGAAAGATCCCAAGGTCTGTAGCAACTACAGACCAATATGACTCTTAAATAATGATTTGAAACTATATGCTGGACTTATGGCACAACGCATCAGCCCATTATTACTAAGACTGGTTACTACGGACCAAGTGGGATTTGTAAGGGGTAGGGAAGGCAAAGACAATTCAATTAGACTTCTCAATATCATACAACATGCAAACATCTCCCGAAATCGCCTTGTTTTGATCGGCACAGATGCGGAGAAAGCCTTTGACAGGGTGGACTGGACTTTCATGATAGAAACTTTGAAGAGGTTCTCGTTCCCAGAACCCTTTATTAATGCCATATCCCAATTATATTCACGCCCGTACGCACGCATCCGAGTTAATGGCACCTTATCGGAACCATTTAATATACTCAACGGGACCCAACAGGGCTGCCCCTTATCCCCCTCGATTTTCATACTGGTAATGGAAACATTAATCCAGCATTAATCCAGCAAAGAGAACATCCGGACATCAAAGGATATTCAGTTGATAAAATCAGCCATAAAGCAGCAGCATTCGCTGATGATCTGCTGCTCATCCTTACAGATCCAGATAAAGAAATCCCAGTAGTATTAGACATATTTTCGAGGTTTGGCCATCTGTCAAACTTCAAAATTAACCTAGACAAATCGGAAGCACTAGGAATAAATATTCCACAGGACACACAAACGGCCTATGAAACTAAATTTCCCTTCAAATGGCCCAAAAGCCACATTACATACCTAGGTATCAAACTGAGCAACAGATGGGCGGACCTCTTTAAAATAAACCATCTTCCCCTGATAGATACCTCTTTACAAGAGATCAAGATGTGGACAGCCCCATTTGTATCTTGGATAGGAAGAAAGAATCTAGTAAAGGGATTGATACTCCCCAAATTTATCGATCTCTTCCAAATGTTACCGATAAAAGTTCCTAAATATTTTTTCACAAAAGTCCAGTCGCTGTTTTCAAAATATATATGGAAAGACAAGAAACCTCGTCTAAATTACCAAACACTTTCACTACCAAAAATCCAAGGTGGTCTTGGAGTGCCGAACCCTTTCCTATACTATTCCGCGGCAACCCTTTCCAGAGGCATACATTGGATGCGCCCAGATACTGATAAAGCAAATGTGAAGCTGGAGGCGGCTACCTCTCCAATGCCTCTAAAAGCTCTCTTAACGTCCTCATCAGATGATGTAGATGCTAAGTTGCTAAAAAACGAGCTCACGCAGGTAATGATACGCTTATGGCAATCGCAAATCGTGCACCTCGCACCCATACCTTCTCCTTTAACTAGAATAAAGACATCTACACTCCTTTGATCTGCTTCATACACTAGAAACCCCACTAGAAAACATAATAGAAGACGGTTATGTCAAATTGAGAGATGAATTAAACAAAGAAATAAAAGGAAGCCTGTTAAACTTTCTAACCTATAACACACTTGCATCAGCAGTTACTTCGTATATTAGAAAAGGAGACCCCTCTAGACAGCTAACAGTTTTTGAGACTTTAGTATCCCAACAGAAAGCACCTGATAAGGTGCTCTCGAAACTGTATAATCTCATACTAACCAGAAATGCATCCCCGAAAAGGGCGTATCTGAGTCTTTGGGAAAGAGACTTAGATACCAAGTTCTCACCAAAAGATATTTCTTCTATATACAAATACTCACATGGTCCTTCCACATGTATAAAGTTACAGGAAAATTCCTATAAAATACTTACCCGTTGGTACGTGACGCCTGTAAAGACAAACCTATGGTATCCCTCTATACCCGACACTTGCTGGAGATGTGAAAAGGAGAGAGGAACTTACCTACACATATGGTGGTCGTGTCCCAAACTACAACCATATTGGTCGGCGGTTTTGGACACAATTAAGTCCCTATGCTCACTGCAAGCTCCACCATCTACCCAGCTGATTTTCCTTAACTGAGATAGTACACAAGGTGGTATACAGAGAAAGTCTCTTCTCTCATTTTTAATAGCTGCAGCAAAAATACTTATCCCCCCATTATGGCGATCAACCACATGCCCATCTTTTAACCAGTGGCTGTGTAAAGTTGATTTAATCCATGATATTGAAAAGATTGCAGCGCTATCCCAGCACACTTACAAAAAATTTGGAAAACTATGGGCCCCGTGGATTACATACTGGAAAACTCCTACTTACATTCAGCATATTTCAGAGGCGGATACTGAGATAGAAGCTACTTAGAGACAAAGGGACAGAAATTCCTTTTCTGTAAACTCAATCCTAATACTTGCTAAAGACTTATTAATAGATCATTTTCACTGGCCACCATTAGGTGTACAAAGGAAAATAGGATACCTTATTTCCCCCATTTCTCCCCCCCCCCACCACTTCAATGCTTTAATAAAGTTGATCCTTACTCCCTCCCTCCCCCCCCCACTCTACCAATACATCCCCTTCCGCTCCACCCACCTTATCCCCCCCACCTACCTCCCCCTTAACGTGTTCTGAATTATCTTATTTTACACTTCACATGCAGCAGTTCAAAACAAGAGTTACATGATGACTGTTAAAAGTGTCCTCTTAAGTCACCTCTGCTTATATATTTGAAAAGAAAAAAGGGACACAGACATCTCTTGTTACATGACCTTCTTTATTTGTCATGCACTTCAATGATTGTATATTTTACAACTCTGTATTACATTTATGCTTGTTAATGCTACAAAAAAAAAAATTCTTTCAATAAAAAGACAATTGAAAAGAAAAAATGAAGGAGAGAGGGACTGATGTGAAGAGAATGCAATGGAGAGGTGACCGGATAGGAAGAGTCGAGGAGAACAGCACATAATGAAATGGACATAGATGTTAGCAATTGTGTTTGAGTATCTCCTTCCTTATCTAATTGCCATGTTTAATTACCCCATTTTGGAAATTACAGATCCCATGGAATTCTTTAATTGGTGTAGTGAGCACTTTTTCCCCACAGGCGTTTCGTTAAATTTAGCAACACTTGGCCATGGAAATCAAAAATTATATATTTTACAAGAAAATGTCAATTTAAGTTCAATTTTTTCACTTTTACAACTTGGCCGTGAAAATGAAAAATTACATATTTTACAAAAATGTCGCTTTAGGTCAATTTTTTATTTTATTTTCCCAAGAGGTAACAGGAGAAAAAGAACCCAACATTTTGTTACCCATTTTCTCCTTATGATGTCTTAGTGGGACAACTTAGAAAAAAAGTTGTCCCACTAAGAAGGGCCGGTGAAGACAAAGAGGACTACCCTGAAATCCTTCTCTGGGGCTGCAAGGAGTAAAAGCAGGAGGAACGTTGTGACCCTTGACTCAGTGTCAGATTCAGAAGTCACTTCCACATCATCCTGCTTTGAGAGGAAGAGCAAGCCATCCAATCCATAGCCTCATCCTCTTTCTTCTCAATAATAATGTTGCTCCTTTACAAAGCCAGCGAGAACTGCTTCTAAAAGATAGCTGGAGGAGCTACTACCCACATTCTGTCTCTGGGAGGTCAAGGCCTGGCCCTGGGACTTTTGTTTGGAAGCCTTTCCTTATTCCTGACATTTTTTACCATAATGCACACAGTTACATGGAACTGTTCGCAAGTCTGTTTTCTGGAACTTTAAGACAGAGAGGTGCAATAAAATGTCCTTCCCATTTCACAAATATACTGAAGACACCTCTACTGACAATTTATTTTGGAAATAATAAGGTATCGGTGACACTAACAGATTTGGGTATAATATCTTATATGTGTTTAAATATATAGATTCAGAAAAAGGTTTCTCTAGCGCAAAACATTAGTTGACAACCTTCTATGAATTATCCCCCACACACACACACCAACACTGGAACTGTCTGAAGATGCTCTAACACACATTTTCACTGAGATTTAAAATGCTACCCTCTGGATTGTAAAACACACGTTGCACACTTGTATTGCATTTTTTTTTTACAAAAAAAACAACTATCTGGAGATGCTCTGACACAGATCTAGGACTAGTATTTCACATGATTTCACTCAGAGATTTAAAACGCTACTTCTGAATTGTAAAACATGTGTACACTTGCATTGCTATTTTTCACAAAACAAAAAAAGCTCTGACTCAGATTTCAGACTAGTACTTAACATGTTATCAATTAAAAATGCTACTCTCTAGATTGTAAAACATATGTTGTACACATATATTGATATTTTCCCAAACAAAAAAATTGAAAATTCATTGTATGGAGATTTCAGACTATTATTTACAGTATTTTCAATGAGATTTAAAATGCTATCTAGCCTCTGTAAAACACGTATTGTGCAGTCGTATTGAGCTTATTCCCCCCACACCAACACATGAGAAAAACAAAGCTGTGTTTCTGTTCAAATAGGAAAAAAAGGAAATGTTCTTGCAGGTAGCTTCTATTCAGGTTTTGCAGTAGCCTATTGTGTACAATTATTCATTCTAGCCTTTCCCTTTACTGTCCCTACATTAGAATAGAAGCTTGCAGGCACTGCATAGACCCATCCACCCTCATTTACAGCCCAGCACAGAATAATGTTCTGCTTGTTCTGCAAGGGCACCATCCTACCTGCTGCAGCACTGATTGGCTCATCCAGACTGTCTGGGAAAACCTTCTCCCACAACTTTATCTCTGCCTTCCTCTCCAAAATCGGTTCAGGTCAGAAATTCTATTGGCAATGACCAGTGTACAGTCATGTTTGGGTGTTCTCTACAAGAGATGCATTAATTCTTCTTACATTATGTCATGTAAGTAAATCATCCACCTCAGGTTCTTTATTACAAGATGACATTAGATTTTTTAAAAATCTGAAGAAATGCCGGATACTTACGAATGACACTCAATTGAATTTGGATTCTTTAGTGATATAGTCCGATGTCTGGTAACAGAGGACGCTAGTTCTATTATTCCTCCAACTATCAGGTCCGCTGGGCTTTGGGTGAATGAAGGATCATCAGTCATTTCCAGTCTACATGGAGAAGACCTAGTACAGGTTCTGTCAATGATAATGATCATCAGGGTGAAAACCTTTGCGAGGCTCCTCATGATTTCCTACAGTTAAAGAAAAATATTCCAATTTAAGACATTGTCAATATAGTCCATTATGCTGCTGTTAATGTATCTTATTTACTCAAAAGATCAGAGTCACAATAATATTGAGACATAAAATCCACCACAATATCCTTACAAAAATCCTCTTACATCCTAGAAAACAGAACAGCATGGTGGTATAGATGGCCTACTATGTAATAAGTATTATACTAAGAGAGAGCCCCAGCTGGAAAAGGAGTGATATGTCATAGAGGACAAAACATTTCTTCTTGATCCCTGTGGTGATCACACTGGACGAGCATTCAGACAAGGATTTCATTATATGCACATTTACTCTGTGTAAGATAGAGAAGACTGCAGGTATATTAACATTTACAATTATTACATTTACACTGCAGAAGCCATCCAGAAATCATGTCATACAATGGTATATATCACTGAAAGTTATGTCTGAGAGGGATGTCAGGATCCCTGTGATGTCTAAGGGGTGTCAGGCTCCTGTGATGTCTGAGTGAGTGGTTGTCAGGCTCCTGTGATGTCTCAGTGAGGGGTTGTCAGGCTCCTGTGATGTCTGAGTGAGAGTTGTCAGGCTCCTTGTGATGTCTGAGTGAGGGGTGTCAGCATCCCTGTGATGTCTGAGTGAGGGGTGTCAGCATCCCTGTGATGTCTGAATGAGGGGTGTCAGCATCCCTGTGATGGGTGTAGGTTGTGGTCACTTACCTGTTAGTATGAAGATCCCGGCAGTACAGTGACAGGTGACGATGAGTCCAGGTCCTCTTCTTCCCAGAGTCTGTCTCTGACCCTCACATTTATCTTCTCCTTACACCAGCGCTGGCTCATCTGTGAAGAGATCAGATAGAAATAGAAGAGTTCGGGGAATTATGAGAAATTCTGAAATACATTTTACCAGAAGAGGGAATATTGTCATTTTTTTCCTTTGTGTCTTAATATTTAGTTATAATAGTTCTTTTCTGAAGTTTCTCACATCTGCTCACTGAAAACTTTGTTATAACTTAGAAGTGCCGCAGTAATATCTAACCATTGTGCTCCAGTAGAAATAGGTGAATTGCAAAAGGCTCGGTCTGGTGAAAAGTGACCAGTAAAGGTGAGAAGAACTTTATGCAAATCCCAACTCTCCACTTTGGCTACTGTAGAAGAAAATTATAGATGAGCAAGCTTGTGCACCAAAGCTGCCTTATCTACTCCATAGGCTGTGTGTCTCTGCCACATCTGTGAAGACTTTGATACCTGAGTGGTCCGCCCACTCTTTTCTTCACATTTCCTGCTCGTTATAGTAATCCAGAAACATGACCCAACATGATAACCCGACTACCATCACACACAAACAGGGATAGTGTAGCCCAGAAACTTCCTGGACCCACTATCCCTACCTACTTGCATGATGAAGCTAGGCAGTGACCCACAACTGGACGACAGTCCCTATAATATAATATGTGTGAGGGCGACAAACAAACAGGCAAATACAAAAAGTAGTCATACGGTAAAAAGTCAAATGCCAGTCAGACAATGAACTACGAAAAACACCAGAAGCAAATGAGAAAACCAAACACGCCAAAGGTGAGAACTAGAGATGAGCGAGTAGTGTTCGATCGAGCCGGTATTCGATCGAATACTACGCTATTCGGCATACTCGATTTCAATCGAGTATAACGGCGATGGCGCACTTAGAATTCGTTTCCCCTCCCACCTTCCCTGGCGCTCTTTTTCCACCAATCACCATGCAGGGGGGGTATGACAGGCCCGCGGAGCACGCTGGCAGCGCGAAAACGGCGTCTACATGGATTGGCTGGAAAAACTATGTGACCTTGAATATTAAAAACTCAGCTCTTCCTGCTCGTTCGCATATGCTGCGTGAACTTAGTCAGGGACAGAGGCTGGAGAAGGGAGAGATAGGTTTTAGCTGTTGGACAGGCAGGAGCGTGATTAAAAGCCCTTATCAGGGCTACTATAGTGCAGTACAGTGATAGCTTTACTACAATATACACTTTACAGAGAACGGCTGCTGTATTCAGGGATAGCTGCTGGAGTAGGGACAGAGAGAGGCATTAGTGGTGTATTAGGTGCTCTGCTACATACAAAACTATATTTGGCACTACTGTTCTGCGTTCTTTTTGGCCGCAAAACCCTGTTATATAACTAGTGTGTATATGCACCATCTGATCTGGCAGTATACGGCTGTGTATTTTATTTTATTTTTTAAATACAGTTTATTTGGCTCTAGTGTTCTGGGTTCTGTGTGCCTGCAATACCCTTTTTGTATACCAGGTGTAAATACCCACTGTCTGACCTGTTAGTACACGGCTGTGTACCAAGAAATATAAAAAAAACTAGGCCTTTTCTTTGTCTAGTGTACTGTGCGTTCTGCGTGCTTGGAAAATTAGTTTATATACGTGGTGTTAATACACACCGTCTGACCTGTTAGTACATGGCTGTGTACCTAGAAATATAAAAAAAAAAGGCCTTTTCTTTGTCTACTGTACTGTGCGTTCTGCGTGCTTGGAAAATTATTTTATATACGTGGTGTTAATACACACCGTCTGACCTGGTAGTATACGGCTGTGAAGGCAAAATATTGTAACAAAAAAAAAAATGCGTAGGGCTAGCGGAATCGGACGTGGACAAGGACGGGGGCGCGGAAATGCTGTTGGGGGCCTTGTTGAAGCCAGTGGGGATACAATGCGTGCTGGTGAGGGTCAGCCAGGATCCCACTCATCCAGAATCCCTGCCTTTATGGGACAGTTAAGCAGGGGGCGGGTTACACCGCTGTTGAGGCCTGAGCAGGTTGAACAGGTGGTGCAATGGATAGCCGATAGCGCTTCCACACAGTTGTCCACCAGCCAGTCATCCACACAGTCTCACTCTGACCCTCCTTCCTCCACACCTGGCCAACAGAGTCATCCCACCATTGACCCCTCCCAGGAGCTCTTTTCGGGTCCTTTTTCAGATGTGCCGGAAGAATCCCAGGAGCTAGCAGAGGAATTTGTTTGTAGTGATGCCCAACCACTTGAGTATTCGCCATCTCCTGCTGATGTGGACCCTGAACCAGCATCTGTTATCATGAGCGATGATGATGATGAGACGCAGTTGCCATCAAGGGAGGCTGTTGGAATGTCCAGTGGGCAGGAGGAGGAGCAGAGTGAGGAAGTGGAAGAGGAGGTGGTGGATGACGAAATGACCGACCCCACTTGGCCAGGGGTGATGTCCAGCGGGGAAAGCAGTGGAGAGGTGGTGGTCTGCGCAGCACCGAAAAAGGGAGCAAGAGGCAGAGGGATGTCCACAGGCAGAGGGATGTCCACAGGCAGAGGGATGTCCACAGGCAGAGGACAGTCCAGACAGAGAAGTGAGGCCACAGCCAGCAGGGCCGAATCTGTTCCCAGCAGCAGGCAGTCGCGCGAAGCTCCCCCATCGAGGCCTCGTACTTCTGTGGTGTGGAGATTTTTTAATGTTTGTGCGGATGACAAACTGAGCGCGGTTTGCACACTCTGCCACTCAAAACTGAGTAGGGGCTCTGAGAAGAGCAATATGACCACCTCAGGCATGCGGCGTCATTTGGAAGTCAAGCACTGGACTGAGTGGGAAAGAGCAAACGCAATACAACCTGCGCAAGGTCTTCCTGCCACTGCCTCTTCCCCTTTGTTGTGTGCTGCCACTGCGGTCCAGACCTCCAGCCAGGACACCTCCACATCTGCCTCTGCCTCGGCTACTTTGGGGCCTTCTCCTTCAGCCTCCCCTTCCCCCGCATCTTCGCCTGCACCTTCACACTCCTCGTCCCATCAACTGTCCATCTCGCAGGCGTTCGACCGCAGGCGGAAGTACGCCTTGAGTCACCCCCAAGCCCAAGCCTTAAACTGCCACATCTCCAAACTGCTGGCCCTGGAGATGTTGCCGTTTAGGCTTGTGGAGACGCAGGCCTTCCGCGACCTGATGGCGGCTGCCGCACCTCGCTATTCCGTCCCCAGCCGCCACTACTTTTCCCGGAGTGCCGTCCCCGCCCTGCACCAGAACGTGTCGCGTAACATCAGGCGGGCCCTGAGATACGCAGTCAGCGCAAAGGTCCACTTGTCCACCGACTCGTGGACAAGCGCTTGCGGCCAGGGACGATACATCTCTTTGACGGCACACTGGGTGAATGTTGTGGAAGTGGGGACGGGGTCTCAAACAGAGACGGCCTACCTACCACCCCCGCCCAAGATTGCCAGCAGGGGTTCTGATAAACCCCCCTCCTCTTCCTCCTCCTCCTCCTCCTCCTCCTCTGCCTTAACATCGCCCTCAGCCGCTAGCTGGAAGCGTTGCAGCACTGGCGCGGGGAGACGTCAGCAGGCGGTGCTTAAGCTCATCAGCTTGGGCGACAGGAAGCACAGCGCCCCAGAGGTGAGGGACGCCATATTGCAGCAGACGGAGATGTGGCTGTCGCCGCTGCAGCTAGGGCCAGGCATGGTCGTGTGCGATAACGGCCGTAACCTGGTGGCGGCTCTGGAGCTTGCCGAACTCAATCACGTACCATGCCTGGCCCACGTTTTTAATCTGGTAGTCCAAAAATTTCTAAAGACTTACCCCAACCTGGCAGAGCTACTGGTGAAAGTGCGGCGCTTGTGCGCTCACTTTCGGAAGTCAACTGTAGCTGCTGCTAGCTTAAAAAAACTCCAGCAACGCCTCCATTTGCCTGAACATCGGCTGTTGTGCGACCTGCCGACTCGCTGGAATTCCACCTATTCCATGTTGGCCAGGGTGTGTGAGCAGCAGAGAGCATTGATGGAGTACCAGATTATGAATCCACGCGTGCCTCCAACTCAGCTCCCTCAGTTTGCCAACCACGAGTGGCCATGGATGGCAGACATATGCGATGTACTGCGTATCTTTGAGGAGTCCACCAAGAAGGTCAGCAGCGAGGACGCTATAGTGAGCGTAACCATCCCGCTCCTATGCGTCCTTAAAGAATCGCTCATCGCAATAAGGGAGAACGCATTGCACGCAGAGGAGACTGGGGTAGGAGGAGACGCAACGGAGCTACACAGTCAGACCACACGTTTGTCTGCTTCTCGGTGGCAGTTGCAGAAGGAGGAGGAGGATGAGGAGGAGGAGGACGACGTGGAGGTGGCTGTGGAAGAGAAGTCGGATGCTGGCGGCGAGGGTAGCAGTCAGGCTGTGTGCGTCCCATTGGTTCAGCGCGGATGGGGCGGAGAGGAGGCGGAAGAGTAAGAGGAGGAAATGGCAAGTGATCCTTCTGGTGGGGGCAGTGACGTCATGCCTATTCAGAGTCTGGCACACATGGCTGACTTCATGCTGGGCTGCTTTTCCCGGGACACACGTGTTGTCCGGATAGTGGAGAACAAACTGTACTGGGTCTTTGCACTCCTGGACCCCCGGTATAAAGATAACGTCTCCTCTTTTATTCCGGTAGAGGAGAGGACGAATCGATTGCTGGAATACCAGAGGGAACTCGTGCAGAACATGATGGAGATTTTCCCACCCACCATCGCTGGCGGCAGAGAGGAGAGGGTCTCCCAGAGTCCCACAACATCGATCAGGCCCACAGCCACCAGGGGAACACTCTCCAAGGTGTGGGACACGTTCATGGCACCCCCTCGTGCAACTTCCATCACTGCGGGGCCCGCTATCAGCAGGGGGGACAAGTATCGGCGGATGTTGCGGGAGTACCTGGCAGACCGTACCCCTGCCCCCCCCGATCCCTCGGCGTCCTACACTTACTGGGTCTCCAAGTTGGACACGTGGCTGGAACTGTCCCTGTACGCCTTGGAGGTGCTTGCCTGCCCTGCCGCCAGCGTGCTATCAGAAAGGGTGTTCAGCGCAGCCGGGGGCATTATAACCGATAAGCGCAGCCGCCTGTCAACCGACAGTGCCGACAGGCTGACGCTAATCAAAATGAACAGCAAGTGGATTGACCCGAACTTTGCTTCTCCAACAGTGGAAAGCAGCCAAAAGTGAAGTGCCATCTGTATGAAGTGCCATTTCCTCCTCCACCTCCTCCTCCTTAACCGCCGTAGAATTGCTCCGTAAAAAAAAAAAAAAAAAAAATATTTATGGCTCACCTCTTTGGCCTACAAACAATTTTTAAGAGGTCTCACCTCTTGGGCCTACAAACAATTTTTATTATGGCTCACCGCTTGGGCCTTAATTCAATTGTTAAGAGGTCTCACCTCTTGGGCCTACAAACAATTTTTATTATGGCTCACCTCTTTGGCCTCCACATAATTTTTAAGAGGTCTCACCTCTTGGGCCTACAAACAATTTTTAAGAGGTCTCACCTCTTGGGCCTACAAGCAATTTTTATCATGGCTCACCTCTTGGGCTTACAAGCAATTTTTAAGAGGTCTCACCTCTTGGGCCTACAAGCAATTTTTATTATGGCTCACCTCTTGGGCCTTAATACAATTGTTAAGAGGTCTCACCTCTTGGGCCTCCATATAATTTTTTCGAGGGCTCACCTCAAGCTAACTTTGCGCACTCCTTAAAATATTTTCACAACAAGGACCTAAGAGCCCTCGATGGGAGAGCTTTGTGTGGGGCCTGTTATAGGGAAGAGATGCCCTGCGGCTCTAGCCTGCCTTCTCCATGACCTCTGGCCAGCCCACGGCCTCTTCCTGCTTTTGCGGTCCTACGATCCTCAACATCCCCATGCTTTACTGCTAGACATGACACTGGCCAGTCGGGTCACTGACTTCGTCATACTCACCCCCCTCTACATGCCTCCTTGCTCCAACAGCCCCCTTGCTG
>ONZH01027447.1:0-11397 GCA_900303285.1 Rhinella marina | reverse complement strand
AAACCTTCTTTCCTCCAGACACAGAGGATGTCCCCTGAAACAGGCAAATCAAATTTAAAATCGCTCTCCCGTCATGTGCCCGACCCAGGTTTCACCTCCACATATATACAGCAAAGTGAAAACCATGAGAAAACGTCAGAGACAAAGTCACAGGCAAAGGTGAGGTCACACAAAGCAGAATCAAATACCAGGAGATCAAATAAATGGCAAAATCAGTAATCAGAGGCAATGTAAAAAAAAAAGGCAAAGGTCAGTGATCCAGGGTGGATCTATAAAGTTTGGGTTCGTACCGAACATTAAGGATTCGACACCTGAACTTTGTCACAGAAGTCTGTGTTCAGGTATGGTGTTTGGATGTTGAATAAAGTTTGTTGAAAGGCTGCAGCACAGCCAATCAACAAGCTTTTTAGCTGTGGACACTTAGAAGCCATCACAGTCATGCCTAGTATTGCATGGCTGTGATTGGTCGGCGCAGCACGTGACCTGGCCTGTATAAATGCCGGATCATGCTGGGCACCGCCATTCTGCTCTAACTAATGCATGGACAGTGTCAGGCAATAAGGTTCTTGTGTAGTCTGCAGTAAGGCTCTGGTTGTAGTCTGCAGAAAATGCTGTGTGGGGGCAGTCTACAAAAATGTTTTGTAGGGACAGTGTGCAATAAGGCAGGTGTGTAGCGCAAGTGGGGCATGTCCCATGGACACAGAGGATGGGTGGGCGCACCTGTCCGGCAGTTCTTGTTGTTTCCATTGTGAAGAACAGAGCCCTAAACTGTTTTTCTGAGATCTGGCGCTCCCCGCTCAGGTCGCACATCACGCTTCTGGCTGTGGGAGGAGCACTGAAAGCCCTGCAATCGGCCTCCTACACATCCAACTGTGCAATGTGTGAGGGAGTGCGTTGTCAGGGAAGCAGGTAAGTATTTTTTTTGCATTATTTTTTTTTCTTTCTTTCATGGAGCTGGAGTCTGGAGAGGTCACTGGGGGCCAAAGGAGGGGTCACAAGAAGGACATATCTAGATGGAGGGTGAACATAATATGGCATAACTACAATGAGGGGGCACTTAATCTAGCATAACTACTGTGAGGTGTACATAATCTGATGGGATACTTAATCTGGCATAACTACAGTACTGTGACAGGGGTCACAGAATCTGGCATAACTACAGTGAGGGGGCATCTAATCTGGCATAAACTATTGTGGGCATTTATGCTTTAAAGGAGGCACAATGTGGGCATAATTACTGTGAGGGGGCACAATGTGGGCATTAGTACTGTGTGGTAGCACTAAGGGGAAATGCACTAGATTACCCTGTTATACATTGGGATGGCGTTGTCTTAAAGAACCAGCACAGCTCCCCTTGCTGGGGATTTCACAGGGACAGTTACCCATCCTTTCCTTATGCGATTATTCTTCTTTCTCTATTACCACAGGGACCTTGTTCCGGTTCCAGTGTACATCACGCCGACACGCCAGTGACACCCTGGATGAGATAGGACCAGTTGGGTCTTTCATTTATTGCAAGAGGTATTGGTACCAGCATGTACCCTATGATAAATTGTATTAGTTGGGTGAGTGTAGTCATGCACTGGGTGGAGTTAGAGGAGTGGCTTAGTGCAAGAACAAATTCTTAACTGCTGCTACCTCTTTAAGTAAGTTTAAGTTGCACCAGGGGTGCAAATCTGAATCCTTGCTTTTGGTGCAGGAGAGCCTAGCTACACCTCTGAATAAGGTTCTGGGTACAGTCTGCAAAAACTCTGTGTATGCAGTCTTCAATAAGGCTCTGGGTGTGGTCTAAAATAAGGCTCTGCACCTGTGACACAGAAATACTATTGATCATCTGGCGGTCATCTCTGTGTCTGACCTATAGCCATTTTTATGCAGTGAAGTACACCTCTTTTGCATCTGTCACACAGAAATACAATAGTTTATCTGGCTGTTATTTCTGTGTGTGACCTACAGTCTTTTTGTGGGGTGCAGTATACCTCCTTTGCCTCTGTGACACGGAATTACAATAGTTAATCTGACTGTTAATTTTGTGGGTGACAAACTCATATTTTGGGGTGAGATACACCTCATTTGCACCCGTGACACAAAAATACAATTGTTTGTCTGTCAATTTGCAGCTCACCTCAAAGAATGAGGAGAGCATCAAATAAGGAATGTGGCTGTGGGTGTGGTACTGCTGGTGTTGATGGTGGTGGAGCTCCTTCTGCAGGGAGAGGATGTGGTCAATCTGTGCCAGCTACACACTAAAATGAAACACTTTCCTCTAGTGCATGCAGGCATTCTGCATCATTTTGTAGGCCTGAATACTGCTGTACGAATGGTGAGGCCAGAACAAGTAGAGGCAGTAGTAGATTGAATGGCTAACAGTGCCTCTACTTTCTTCACATTGTCTTCCACCTTGTCCCCTGCTGAAAGCGTGGAGTTGGCACCTGTGGCCCATCGGCATCTGTCTTTCACTTCATCCCCTTGCAAATCAGACAAACAGTTTGAGCCCCAAGTCATGCAGCAGCCAGTTATGCTTTTTGATGACTCTGCTGGTGGGGGTTCCGTGGGCCATTCACCTAGCCCTGCCCCAGTTGAAGACATTGAGTCCACTGATGCCCAACCAAGGTGAGGATGTTGGAGGACTACCGCAGCATGTCTCTGATGATGACGAAACACAGTGCCAACTGCTGCAGCTTTTTTGCAGTGTGCAAACCGGCAAGGAGGGGGGGTGAGGAGTGGGTGGAAGATGATGTGGAGGATGATGAGATCCTAGACCCAACATGGAATCTAGGTCATCCGAGTGACATGTGCAGTTCGGAGGAAGAGGTGGGGGCCACGCAACACCAGCAAAAGAGGTAGAATTCTGCAAAACCACAGCGGCTGCCCCCTAGCCAGTACGTCTGCTACTACCCACCACACCGAGGGACTGAGCACACCAAAGCCAGCTCAAAGGAGTTCCCTGGCATGGCACTTCTTCAGGCGATGTTCTAACGACAAGACATGGGTGGTTTGCACGCTGTGCAGTCAGTGCTTGAAGCGAGGCATAAATGTTCTAAACCTAAGCACCACCTGCATGACCAAGCATCTAAATGCACAGCACGAGCTGCAGTAGAGTAGACACTTGAAAAATCACAAAAGATCTGAGGCTCCTCCTGCTCCCTCTTCTGCTGCACAGGGCCACTTGGCTTCCTGCAAAAAGAGAATGTGACAGCATCTCCACACTGTCCCATGGAATGGTTCAACTATCCATCCTCCAAACACTGGAGAGAAAGCGGAAGAACCTCACTGCCCACCATTGAGCCCTGGTCCTGAATGCCATCATTTAAAAATTGTTGGCCTTTGAAATGCTGCCATTTCATCTTGTGGAGATGGACACTTTTAAAAACCTAATGCAGTGGCTGTCCCACAGTACATGGTTCCAGCCGCCACTACTTTTCCATGGGGACCATCCGTGCACTGCACGAACAAGTGGTGGACAAAATCAGATGTGCGCTGTGCAACAGCATCAGTGGCAAGGGCCACATAACCACCGATACATGGACCAGTAAGAATGTTACAAGGACGTTATATGTCCTTAACTACCCACTGGGTAAATGTAGTGGAAGCTGGGCCTGAGGTGGAAAGTGTTTAGGTGCATGTCCTACCACCAGCGAGGATTGCTGGATGTTTCTCCTCTACCGCCTCTTCATCCAGTGTAACACCTACACCACAAACTTCAGCACAGCCAGTGAGAAACAACAGCAGGCTGTTCTGAAACTGTTTGGGTGGGAAAACCTCACACCATGCAAGAGTTGTGAGCGGGCATGGAAGAACACACCAATGAGTGGTTGGTACCGCTGAGCCTCAAGCCCAGCCTGGTGATGTGCGATAACAGGCAAAATCTCGTAGCAGCTCTGGATGAACATCTCTTGTCTGGTGCATGTGCTGAATTTGGAGGTTCCTGACAAATTACCCCAAGATTTGAGAGCTGCTGCAGGGCTGTCTGTGTGCACTTTTTGATGTTCTTACCTGTCTGCGCTGCAGCGTAACTTTTGCCTTCCCTCTCACTGCCTGATATGCGACGTTTCCAACAAGGTGGAACTCCACCTTGCATTTGCTGGAGGAAACTGTACAAGCACCAGCAGACAATAGTGGAGTTTCAGCTACAGCGCACACAGGAGAGTCGCTCTGTGGAATAGCACCACTTCACCACCAAAGAATGGGTCTCCATGTGGGACGTGAATGCCGTGTTGTGCTGTTTTCGAGTACTCGACCAACATGGCCAGCGCTGTCATCAGAACTATCCCACTTCTGTGCCTCCTTGAAAAAACGCTTCAGGCGATGATGGATTAGGTGGTGGCACAGGAGGAAAAAAGAGGAGAAACAGGGATCATTCACACAGTTATCAGGACAGTCATCTGCACGTGGCTTGGAGGGTGGGTTCAAGCACCAACAGTGGCAAGGAACACAACTGTCCAGCCAGGGCACAATTTTTGATGATGATGATGATGATGAGAAACCATTTTCACAGAAGGATGGCACCCAAAGCAGCTCACAGTCATCACTGGAGCTATAGCTGGGTAAATACAGAGGACACAAATAATACATCTCCCACCTAGGACAGCTCGTCATTGCCATTGCAGCCTGGCACACATGAGTAAGTACATGTTGCAGTGCCTGCACAACAACCGGCTAGTTGCTCTTATTGTTACCAGTGCTGATTACTGGGTGGCCACCCTGCTGGATCCCCGTTACAAGGGCAACATGCTGTCATTACTTCCATCACTGGAACATGATTAGAAGATGTGTGAATACTAGAGATGAGCGAGCACTAAAATGCTTCGGGTGCTCGTTATTCGAGTCGAACTTTTCCCGATGCTCGGGTGCTCGTTTCGAATAACGAACCCCATTGAAGTCAATGGGAGACTCGAGCATTTTTTTGCAGGGGACCAAGGCTCTGCCTAGGGAAGGCTGGGTGAAAACATGGAAACCTCAGAAAATGATGGAAACACCACGGAAATGGACAGGAAACAGCAGGGGCAGCATGCATGGATGCCTCTGAGGCTGCCTAATCCCACCATTACCCCAAATTCTCAGGCAACAGCCTGGTGGTTATCCTCATGGCAATTGTGCTCACCCAGACCAAGAAAGGCGAGGCAAATACCCATCACATGTTAGGGAAGCACCCAACTAGGTGCAACGAAGGTCCATCACCGCCTGCAGGTGACACCACTGCGCATGCTGGCACTGCAGCTGAAATCAAGTTTAGTATTTGTTCTTATCAGTTGCTGTGCCTGCTGGTGGTATAGTGGTAAGCATAGCTACTTCCCAAGCAGTTGATCTGGGTTCAATTCCTGTCTATTGCAGGAGGCAATTCAGAATCAGTACAATATCTAATACATCCACCTACCCGGGAAAATTGTTTGGAGAGAGGGCATGTAGGTAGGGGGGAAGGAGGTTTTTGCTGGAAGAGCCAGAGGAGTTTCCCCTGGGCTAGTGTGTGTGGTGGTAACAACAGCCAGAATGGATTTAGAAAAACTGTTGCATCAACCGGTGCGGTATCGATTCTTCTCAGTTTAATACCGTATACGTCCCCTATCTTGGGACCTTATATTTTATGGATTTTTCGACCACGGAAAACGGAAAAAGAGCTTGCTCTGGCCAGGGAAGTGTCTTTCCCACTGCAGCTAAGGGGACGTGTCCATGCTCTGCCTATCACAGGTCAGGAGGCAATTAAAAGAAGAACAAAAAAAAAACATCAGTACAACATCTAATACGTCCCCTATCCGGGTAAATTTTTGTAGAGTGGGCCTGTAGGTGGGGGGCAGGCTGGGGCAAGGAGGTTTCGCTGGAAGAGCCAGAGGAGTGCCCCCTGGGCTAGCGTGTGTGGGGGTGACAACAGCCGGGTGTAGTTAGAATGACGACGCAGGACCCCAACTTAAAAATTTAGCATCAACCGGTACAGTCGTAAATTATGAGATTGATCAAGTGTGGTATGTCTTCTATGTATACTACTCAGTTTAATACCGTATATGGCAGCTATCCGGAAAAATAGTTTGGAGAGAGAGAGAGAAAAAGATAGGACAAAGAAGTAAATTGTTTGGAGAGAGGGCCTGTAGGTGGGGTGGCAGGCTGGGGGGAAGGAGGTTTTGCTGGAAGAGCCAGAGGAGTGCCCCCTGGGCTAGCGTGTGTGTTGGTGACAACAGCCGGAATGCATTTGGAAATACTCTAGCATCAGCCGGTGCAGTATCGATTCTTGCGCTTGCTGTGTAAGTGGGCTGTGTATAAGTGGAGTTAAAGAACCGGAGTTTAAGACAAGGAGGAAAAGTAAGGTTGGAGGGATTTTTCCTTGTTTGATTGTAACTTGATCTGAGCTGCTCCTTTAACTACAGCAAAAACCGCATCTTATCACATATTTACTGTTTTTCTGTACTGTATGTATATCCCCATCTAGCAGGTGCTCCATGGACAATGCTACTAAGTGTGTGTCCTGTGCAATGTATGCATGCCTTGAAGAACCATTCATGGGTGAATACATTTGCACTAGATGCAATCACGTTGCATATTTGGAAGCCCAGATCTTGGATCTAAATAAGCAGCTTTGGCATACTTAGGGCATTGAACACCTGGAGAGAGGCTTAGAACCTCACAGTGCAGGCACTGGCTGGGGTCAGTGAAGAGGAGGAGGGAGGGAAAATGGGCAAGAGCAGGACTATTCAGGTCAGCAGCTGGGTTAATGTAGTAAGGAGGTAGAGGGGAAAAGTGCCAGGGAGGCTAGTCCTGAGCTGGAACGCCCTAGTAAATATGCCTGTTTGGCTGATATTAGGGATGAAAGCCCAGGACCAGCGACACTTGCAGCAGGCCGTTTCTCCTAGAAACCAGGAGGATGACCGCTGCAGGAAGGATGGGAAAAGGAAGAGCAGCAAAGGACAGACAGATACTGGTGGTAGGGGACTCTATTATTTAGGCGGACAGACAGGGTCATCTGTCGCCGAGACCGTGAATGCCGAACAGTGTGTTGTCTCCCTGGTGCTCGGGTTCGGCATATTTGCGGACCGGATTGACAGATTGCTGGGTGGGGCTGGGAAGACCCGGCGGTCATGGTACATGTTGGCACCAATGACAAAGTCAGGGGGAGATGGAAGGTCCTTAAAAATGATTTTAGGGAACTAGGTGAGAAGCTAAAGTCCAGGACCTCCAAGGTAGTGTTTTCAGAAATATTACCAGTGCCACGAGCGTCACTAGAGAGACAACGGGAGATTAGGGAGTTAAATAAGTGGCTCAGAGGCTGGTGCAGGAAGAAGGGTTTGGGTTCATGGAGAACTGGGCCGACTTCTCTGTCGGCTACAGACTCTACAGTAGGGACGGCTGCACCATAATGGGGAGGGTGCAACTGCCCTGGGGGAAAAAATGGTTAGACGGCTTGGAGGAGCTTTTAAACTAGATCTGGGGGGAGGTGGGTGACCATACTAATAAGGGGGTAGATAGTGTAGATAGAGAGTGGGTCATAGGAAGGAAAAGTGGGGGTTAGTGGGGGCTGGGGTTAGTAAGGAATGTAGGGAGAAGACTGTGCAAAACAACAACCAAAGTAACCCAAGAAGCCCGGATATTCATTTCATAAGTAATAGTAAATTGACAAACGGGGTAAATATACAAGACCTCTTAAGTGTATGTACACTAATGCCAGAAGCCTAACTAATAAAATTGGCGAACTGGAATTAGTGATGTGTGAGGAGGACTGTGACATAGTGGGAATAACTGAGACATGGCTGGATGATACCTATGACTGGGCAGTTAATGTACAGGGTTACAATCTTTTTAGAAAGGATCGTCAAAACCGGCGAGGGGGGGGTCTGCCTTTATATAAAGTCCTGTCTAAAGCCCACAATCCGGGAAGATATAAGTGAGGGACATGAAGATGTGGAGTCACTGTGGGTAGAAATAAATGGAGCCAAAAACAATAATAAAATACTAATAGGAGTTTATTATAAACCACCTAATATATCAGAGCCACAGAAAATCAATTTCTAATGAAATAGACGAAGCGGCAAATCAGAATGAGGTTGTTATTATGGGGGACTTCAACTACCCAGATAATAGACTGGAAACTGAAACCTGTATATCTCATAAAGGAAACAGGTTCTTGACAATAACCAAAGACAATTACCTTTCCCAACTGGTTCAGGACCCGACTAGAGGGACGGCCATACTGGACTTAGTATTAACCAATAGACCTGACAGAACAACAGATGTGCAGGTTGGGGGACATCTGGGTAACAGTGACCATAAAATAATAACCTTTAAATTGTCATTAAAAAAAGCATTTCTTCAGGGAGGAACAAAAATACCAAACTTCAAAAATGCAAAATTTAGCCATCTAAGAGAGGCCATAGGTCTAACTAACTGGGACAAAATCCTCAAAAATAAAAATACAGCCACAAAATGGGATATTTTTAAAAGCATCCTAATATCTAATTGTGAGAGGTACATACCGTATAGGAATAAAATGATAAGAAACCTTTATATTTATTCTACTCATACTCTAAAGCTTAATAATTATATATCTCATTCATATCACCTTTTCAGCACCCTTTTTTAAAGAAAACCTTGTGCATTTTTTATTTTCCTCCAGATATTCAACCTCTTTATATATACAGTATATCTGTATATGATTTCCTTCATTTTCTTCTCTATTTCACATCATACTTCCTTCATCAAATCATCCACTTTCACACCCAATTCACTAAATTTCCTCAACCATTCAATTCTAACATTTCATTCACTATATTTCCTTCTCCGAATCACAGCTTTTTTAATATTTCTAGAAAACTTTTTTACACTAATCTTCCATCCAATCCCAGATAACTATATAATATATTATGAGATAATATATTATATATATATATATATATATATATATAATATATATCACCAAAAAGTAGCAACACTCTGTATGCGCTAAGATACAGATACAGTGAATGTGTGAAAAAAGTAAAATGCATGACTGCTATACTTACTATGAGATAAGGTAGAAGCTCTTAGCGCATATTAATGATCATAAATATGTCGGGCCCATCTACCAATCGACAAGGTGGCTTCTAACAGACCGGACCTACTCTAACACAGGCTTGCATCCTACAGCAACCTGCAAGACTCTGAATTAAAGGAACATCCAGCTAGTTTTCTGATTAAAAGCACCAAGCTCAAGGCAGGTGGGCGGGATTGCTAAGTTCACAGGGGAAGCCATATTCCCCAATATATACATATAAATACACAAAAAAATGAACAAGCACCTCCAAAATAAATGAATAGGTGGAGGACAGGTGCAGGCTACCCTGGCTACTAGATATACAATACAAAAAAGTAGCAGCACTCTGTATGCGCTAAGATACAGATATGGTGAATGTGTGAAAAAAGTAAAATGCATGACTGCTATACTCACTATGATAAGGTAGGTATAAGGTAAGGTAGGTTTCTGACAGTCCTTTAGGCTGCTTTTGCAACCTGATGAAGGACTAAAAAACAAATTCTTTATTTTGTGAAACCCTGGTGATAAAAGCACAGATATTTATTAATTACTTTAATGACCAGACGTTAAAAGGTCTTATTAAACAGCTAAATATTTTCATTTTTTCACTATGCATTTCAGCAGCTATAACATTCTTATTTTATTTATTTTTTGTTTTATTGCTGTGGTTTTCTGAGGTCTTGTTTTATATGGAAGAAATGTTATTTTTTTACATTTTAGACTACATATAAATTAGTTTGTAATTTATTTATTTATTTTACTGTGCAAATATAGAAAATAGCATTTTTTTTTTTAATTTTAAAATTATTTGGATCCAATTCAAATTGCCTGACAGGTTCTGGATTGAATCCAAATAGAATTTCAAGAAATTTCCTTGTGACTAAACAGCACACTTCATTTTATAATTACCCTATGTAGCTTAAGGTGAGTGAGGCTATTGGACAGCTACTAAATAATTTATATTACTTAATTATCAAACTAATTTGACATCTCAATCTAATTTATATTTTACCCTAAACTTGTTACAACTGTACTTGTTAAGACTGTACTTTAATTTGTTCATTTCAAGAGAGTCACTATGCATTTCTTGATGAGGAAATAGCATTTAATTTTTTTTATTTTTTTTTCTGGAGGTTAATAGTTGAATGAGTTTTGTTATATAATAAAAATGATAATTAATATTTGAGCTCTACTTTGATTTCTGTAATTACATGACAGTTTCATTATTTCTATAAAGTGCAGTTAAAGCTTATAGCAAAGTACATGAATGTAATAAAGTATGACTGGCTAATCTAGGAAAAAATAGTAAAGCACAGTTTATAATTTGTGTTCATTAAAGTGGTGCAATAAACTTTTCACGCTAAAGTTTATTTTCATCAAGTGCTCATAAATTCATCAATTGTTACATATATACAGTGCCTTGTGAAAGTATTCGCCCCCCTGGAACTTTTCAACCTTTTGCCACATTTCAGGCTTCAAACAAAAATATATAACATTTTAATTTTTTGGTGAAGAATCAACAACAAGTGGGTCACAATTGTGAAGTGGAATGAAATTTATTGGATCATTTAAACTTTTTTTGTAATAATAAAACTGAAAAGTGGGGTGTGCAAAATTATTCGGCCCCCTTGCATTAATACTTTGTTGTGCCACCTTTTGCTGCGATTACAGCTGCAAGTCGCTTGGGTATGTCTCTATCAGTTTTGCACATCTAGAGACTGAAATTCTTGGCCATTCTTCCTTGCAAAACAGCTTGAGCTCTTTGAGGTTGGATGGAGAGCATTTGTGAACAGCAGTTTTCAGCTCTTTCCACATATTCTTAATTGGATTCAGGTCTGGACTTTGACTTGGCCATTCTAAGACCTGGATACATTTATTTTAGAACCCATTCCATTGTAGATTTTGCTTTATGTTTGGGATCATTGTCTTGTTGGAAGATAAATCTCCGTCCTAGTCTCAGGTCTTTTGCAGACTCCAACAGGTTTTCATCCAGAGTGGTCCTGTATTTGGCTCCATCCATCTTCCCATCAATTAACCATATTCCCTGTCCCTGCTGATGGAAAGCAGGCACAAACCATGATGCTGCCACCACCATGTTTGACAGTGGGGATGGTGTGTTCACGGTGATGAGCTGTGTTGCTTTTATGCTAAACATATCGTTTTGCATTGTTTCCAAAAAGTTTGATTTTGGTTTCATCTGACCAGAGCACCTTCTTCCACATGTTTGGTGTGTCTCCCAGGTGGCTTGTGGCAAACTGTAAGCAAGACTTTTTATGGATATCTTTGAGAAATGGCTTTCTTTTTGCCACTCTTCCATAAAGGCCAGATTTGTGAAGTGTTCGACTGATTGTTGTCCTATGGACAGACTCTCCACCTCAGCTGTAATCTCTGCAGTTCATCCA
>ONZH01027446.1:0-12601 GCA_900303285.1 Rhinella marina | reverse complement strand
TGACTTACCGCGGTCAAGTGTAAACTTACCTCCTCATAGAAACTAATCAAATTAGTTTTACATGACCGATCCCTCATGAAACCATGCTGATATGGCCATATTCGCTTGTTTTAATTGAGGTAGCATATCTTTGAAAACCTTCAAACAGTTTACCGACGACAGATGTTAAACTTACCAGCCTATAGTTTCCGGGCTCTGTTTTGGACCCCTTTTTAAATATTGTCACCACATTTGCTAAGAGCCAATCCTGTGGAACACTCCCTGTCAATATAGAGTCCTTAAGTATCATAAATAAGGGTCTGTCTATGACATTTCTTAAGTCTCTTAGGATACAGGGGTGTATGCCATCTGGTTCCGGAGATTTGTCTATTTTATTCCTTTTAAGACGCTGTTGCACTTCTTCCTGAGTCAGACAGGGCACCTTATTTTCCCCAGTAAATACAGTGGAGAAAAATATTTAATAGCTTCGCTTTTTCTCCTCATCGTTCTCTGCAACTCCTCCCTCTTCATTCTGTAAGCAGCCAACATTTTCAAATTTATACTTTTTACCATTTATATAATTGAATAACATTTTACAGTTCTCTTTGGCAATGAATCTCTCTGTCTCAAGTTTGGCTACTTCTACACTGATGAACTAAAGGGTAACAAAGTTTTGAACTTTTGACTTTCAGGCTCCATATCTCACCATCCACTACAGCTTCGAACATAAAACTACCATAATTTTATAAACAATCATCTTGGCTATCTCATACATGAAGTAACTCATCTTGTAGGATACTCACATATTGCTCAGCATTGAGACCACCTTCGATCTTGGTCAAGTATCCAACACCTTTGGCTGTGAAACAACCCCATATCATCAGGTTTTCTCCACCAAACTTGACAGTTCCTTCAATTTCTCAGTCCGCTAGCCCCCTCAACCCGTTTCTTCCAGACCCATTTGCAGCCATCAGAGCCCAGTCTATTGACTTTTGTCTCATCGCTCCAAATCACCTATTTCCAATCTTCTACTGTCTTACTTTTTTGTGTTTATTATCCCTGTACAGTGACATCGCTGTGTTTGTTATCCCTGTACAGTGACATCGCTGTGTGTATTATCCCAGTGCAGGAAGAGGTAAGTGGTCTGTGTTTGTGTGTTTGTTTTCTATTTTTCAGGGTCGTGAATGCAGAGGACTACGTCGGATTCGGTGGACTACGTCGGACCAGCTTTTTTTTTTTTTTAATAAAATGGTCAAACAGGGGTCTGGGGGAGTGTTTATTTCAATAAAATGTTTTATACTTGTGTGTGTGTGTTTTTTTTACAATACTACAGTTTTAGTAATTAGGGCTATCTACAGACGGCCCTGATTACTAATACTGGGCTTAGTGCTTGCCGGTATGGGAGGCCAGCACTAACCCCAACATCTATTACCTCGGCACCCACCGCCACCAGGGGTCTGGCTCTGGGGAGGCTGCAGGCTGGTACCATTAGGCTGGGAAGGGCCAATAACTGTGTCCCTTCCCACCCTGGTAGTGCCAGGCTGCCGCTGCTGGTTGTATCTGGCTGGCGAAGGAAAAAGGGGGGGACCCCACGCCATTTTTTTAAAATTATTTAATTATTTTTGTAAAAAAATGGCGTGGGGTCCCCCCCTTTTTTCCTTCGCCAGCCAGATACAACCAGCAGCGGCAGCCTGGCACTACCAGGGTGGGAAGGGACACGGTTATTGGCCCTTCCCAGCCTAATGGTATCAGCCTGCAGCCGCCCCAGAGCCAGACCCTCAATTTAGAAGGTCCGGTCCTGCGGGTACCCGGCTCTTCCCGGCACCCCTGGTGGCGGTGGGTGCCGAGGTAATAGATGTTGGGGTTAGTGCTGTCTGCCATACCGACAAGCACTAAGCCCAGTATTAGTAATCAGGGCCGTCTGTAGATAGCTGTAATTACTAAAACTGTAGTATTGTAAAAAAAAATACACACACACACAAGTATAAAACATTTTATTGAAATAAACACTCCCCCAGACCCCTGTTTGACCATTTTATTAAAAAAAAAAAAAAAAGCTGCTCCGACGTAGTCCACCGAATTCGACGTAGTCCTCTGCATTCACGACCCTGAAAAATAGAAAACAAACACACAAACACAGACCACTTACCTCTTCCTGCACTGGGATAATACACACAGCGATGTCACTGTACAGGGATAATAAACACAGTGATGTCACTGTACAGGGATAATAAACACAGTGATGTCACAGTACAGGGATCAGCATCTCGTGCCCCCATCAGACCTCAGGTCGGCGTCTCGTGCCCCCATCAGACCTCAGGTCGAGTCTCGTGCCCCCATCAGACCTCAGGTCGGAGTCTCGTCCCCCATCAACTCATGTCGGAGTCTCGTGCCCCATCAGACTCAGGTTGGTGTCTCGTGCCCCCATCAGACCTCAGTTGGCGTCTTGTGCCCCATTAGACCTCAGGTTGGCGTCTTGTGCCCCCATCAGACCTCAGGTTGGCGTCTTGTGCCCCATCAGACCTCAGGTTGGCGTCTTGTGCCCCATCAAACCTCAGGTTGGCCTCAGGTCGGCGTCTTGTGCCCCCATCAGACCTCAGGTCGGCGTCTTGTGCCCCCATCAGACCTCAGGTCGGCGTCTTGTGCCCCCATCAGACCTCAGGTCGGCGTCTTGTGCCCCTCGACTCAGTCGCGTCTTGTGCCCACAGACTCAGGTCGGCGTCTTGTGCCCCCATCAGACCTCAGGTCAGCGTCTTGTGCCCCATCAGACCTCAGATCAGGGTTCTCTTTCCCCCCCCCCCCCCAGACCTCAGATCAAGCCCACCCAGCCACTTAAAAAAGCATACTTACTGCCATGCTGCGCTGCGCTGCATCAGGTTCCGCGCTCCACTGTCTTCCCTGCCGGCGCGCACTATGACCTGACGCTGCGTCAGGTCATAGTGCGCGCTAGAAGGGAAGACAGTGGAGTGTGGGAGCCGAGGACAGCGGCAGCGCAGCAGGACAGGTAAGTATGCTTTTTTTAAATGGCTGGGTGGCTTGGGGCCTACCGGAGGATCCTCCGGTCCTCTGGTGGGCCAGTCCGACACTGCCTGGACATCCACCTCTTGGCTTTGGAATGGATGGACAGACTTAATTTCGTATTCTTCCAACTTTCATGGCACTCACATGATGCAGTTTGGCAATTTTCATGGCTCAGATACCACTATGGATTTGCAGGAAGATTCGGTTTCTCTTTTCCTCGGAAGTCTTCTTCCTGGCTTCTCCTGGTTTTGAACCAGTGAAGAAAAAGATTGTTCCACCACCAGGCGCAAAACAGTAACAATGCAGTTACATGACAAGAATCTGTATAACTAATGTGCTAAATAGAATCACACAACTCATGTGCTAAATAGAAACACCTAATATGAATAGTATGTCCATATATATATATATATATATATATATATATATATATATATATATAATCAAAAAATATATATACTTTATTAATTAAAAAACGCATAACAAGCATAATAATTGTATATATAATCAAGTGGCAGGGTACAAAAGATGAGGACAAAAAACGTGAGGGCGCCGTCGTACAGTGCCAGGCTCCACATCCAGGGCAAAAATAATCATATAAATGAAAAAAGGAAAATGTAAGAGAATGTACCAGTCCAGGCAAAAAAGTGCAATCTAATACAATAAAGTACAGACATGCAAATAACCCAAAGCTAGGTTAGAATAGCAGCCAGCATAATGGTCAAGAATTGCACTATGCCAAAAAGACACTCCTAAAACACACCGCACGACGGCGTCCTCCTCCCAACGCTGTTTCGCCACGAGGGCTTCTTCCGGGGAATGAGGAGAAACAGAAATACTACCACCCTTGCCTCCCAGCAAGAAGCAAAAGATGCGTGTTAGAATGGAACGCATCACATCAGGCCCTACATTCTAATTCCTTCACTGAACTTGCTTAGCACTTGTTGGCCCTTTTGCCTTCACTCTGCGGTCCAGCTCACCCCAAACCAAACTAGTTACATGGGGATGTGGGAAGGGGTGGGATGCAGTTACTAATTACATGAGGATGTGGGAAGGGGTGGGGGGGGGCAGTTACTACTTACATGGGGATGTGGGGGGCAGTTACACTTACATGGGGGATATGGGAAGGGTGGGCAGTTACTAGTTACATGGGGATGTGGGAATGGGTGGGGAGGCAGTTACACTTACATGGGGGATGTGGGAAGGGGTGGGGGGCAGTTATACTTACAGCCAGCAGCAGCACCCATCTCTCAGCTCCACATCCACTCTGCACATGAGGAGACTGGTGGGCGGGGCCTCTGCTGGGAGCAGAAGAACAGGCTGCAGAGGATTGCAGCAAACAGGAGTGAGTGGGGGTTGGGTTCCGTTCTAGCCCCACTTGCTAGAAGAGAAGATGAGTCCATATACCCAGCATGCAACTAGTTCCTGCTCTCTGCCTTCCTCCTGCACACCACTGCTGATAGGATCACAGGTCAGCGCTGTGGAGGAGGGCAGAGAGCAGGAACTAAGAAGCCTGCCCTGCCGCCTGTGCAGCTAGGAGGCAGGGACAGCACTGACAGACAGTTCAGGGCAGAGCCATCCGCCCCTCTCCTCAGAGCAGCGGCTCCCGGCACATGAAAGCGGAACATACAAGGATGCAGGGGGGGGGGTGTCCACTGGGGATATCGGCGGCGCTGTGTTATATTAACACGGTCAAAACTCACAAGAGGGCCCGCCGTCGGCTTGTGTGCAGACAGTAGAAGTAAGGGGGCAGGGCATTTCATGCGCTGCGGGCCCCATAGCAGTAGTGTGGTCTTCCTATATTGGTGGTACGCCACTGCTCTCCAGGTAATTCCTCCGCTTCCCATTCGCCACATGCCCAGGGGCTTTTTTTTTTTCCCTCACTTTCTTAGGCCTTGTTCACATGTCGGTTGTTTGGTCGGTTGTTTCCATCGGTTGTTGTGAGCTGGAATCGGGTGTGGTTCAAGGACACAGAACAGGTTATCTCTGTGTATGGCCTCCACTCCTGCTTTTGGCTGCAGGGGCTGATGAAGATAGCTGATCGGGGGACTGATGTGTGAACAGGGTCTTATTATATCATTTTTCTCACACATAGTCACCCACATATATATTTTTCACGCTATATATTTGTCACGCAATTTTTAACTTTTTTTTTTGTTTCATTTTCACATTTTTATTTTATACAAAAATCTTTCTTACAAAAAAATTAAAAAAAATTTTTTTTCAATATTGCACTTGTATATTTTTATAAATTTTTATATTTTGTTTGCAGTGCATCTTTTCACCATTCATTATAATTCACATTCAATTATGCACATTACAAATTTCACCCTTCATCACGCACATTATTAAATCACATCATATGAATTGTTTCATTTCTTTATTTATTTATTTATTTATTTCCATTTGTTCATCATGTCATCATTCCATTACATTTTTATCATCTTATATAGCATAATTGATTTGTAATTTGGGTGGTTCTTATAATTTTGTCAGCTGTTCATCATTGTGACTTCTTCTCTGATGTGCACTGGGATCGGTCACAGCCCTGCGATGTCCATCGCGCGGCTGCGTCTGATATCAGCTATTTAGGTCACGTGATCTGCCGAGACTGGCTCCTGTGACATGCCGACTTCTTCCTCTTTCCTTCTTAGGGTGATGGCACACAGTGCATTACTGACGTGCAGTTAGGATGCAGTTTTTTATTGTAGAAAGCTGAAATGAATAAAATCATCCCCACAATGCAGAACACCGGGGGTTAACGAGGCTGCTAAACTGGCTAAATTGAAAACTGCATCCTGAATGTATGTCAGAACTGCACTGTGTGCCATCACCCTTACAGCCCGCCTGCTCGTCATCCTGAATATCAGTGGTATATGTGTATACAGGTGTTGTTCTGTGGGGGTTAATTGTATTCACTTTTTGATTGGTTATTCTGTGTATTTAAGGTTTGCTCCTCGGTGATGACGCCACCCCTTGACGAAGGTAAGCTGAAACGCGCATTGGGGTTGGCGTCATCCCTAAGGAGGCATTCATGGGTATGTGTTTTGTCCTATTTATCAACTGCTTTTATGTTTTGCACTTGTACTTTATCATGTGATTTTCCATATTGACATTTTTTACACTGATCCCTTGGTGCCTCCTTGTGGGATGTCGCTTTTAGTCCTGCACTTGGTTTTATGACATTCATTGGTTTGTTTGTTTATTAATAAAATATTGGAACTGTTATATGCGGTCTGGCTCCTTTTTGTAGGTTTTGTATGTGGTGTATTGAGCCAAAGGCATTATTATTGGTATTTGATTCACTTACGTGGTAATTGTTCATCACCCATAGCTAAGCTTTAATTGTATGCATAAAATAAGGCGCAGGGGGGACTAGAGGAGCCAGGAAGATTAGCTGGCTGTGGTATGTTGAGTTGGTTGGACTGAAGCCAACGTCTCATTCTGGAAGCCCTGAAGATGGGAGCATCTGCAGAACTACCATAGGCCCCAATATCTACAATTATAAACCTGTAGTTTGTGTCAGCCAAGGCCAACAAAACTACAGAGAAAAACTGCTTATAATTATAAAATCGGGACCCTGAGTTCGGTGGCTTCTTCACCCATATGTGCTTCCCGTCAAGGGCACCAAGACAGTTTGGAAACTGTGCCCTCTCCAGGAAGCCCTGGGCTATATCCAGCCACTGCTGCGTAGATGATAGTGGCAGCATAGCAGCTCTGAGACTCAACTAAATTTGTCAAATTGTGTGACAGGATGCAGTCACTATTCCAGCAATCGTGGAGGTCCCCATACGAAACTCAAAATATAAAGAACTAAAAGAATTTCCCGTCGCAAGAAATCTGAAATGGAAAAATAAAACCAAATTAGAATATAAAAAAAAAATATATATAACATATTACAGATGCGGGTAATATACAATATGTAACATGATAAATATGGGAAGCATTGTCTCTAAGTCCAAGATTACACTTACCTCAAAGTAATAATAAGCCGTTCCTCAGGAGAGACACAGCAACGCATGTTTGTGTCCTGGAAAGTTAGGCCAGGACGCAACTCTGCCAACAGACGATCAAAAGTTGCGACCCCCATGTGGCAGTAATTAAAAAACTTGGCAGGGTGCTGCCATAGGTCATCATATAACGAAACAAATTGACCTTGGCTGGGCCGCTGTGAAATTATAGGATGCACCCACATTCTCTTCCTCCTCGGATCATCCTCGACCATTTCAGGTCGCTCGCTAAAACAACGAAAAAGCAGCCAATGCAAAAAAAACATGATCAGTATTGGATAAAGGGGAATTGGACATCCTGCAAAGGAAAAATCCACCAAACTCCAAACACTATATGAGTTCCCCACAAAATGGAGATTGCCCACACCAAACTGCATTCTGGGGGTATTTATATGTTTTCAAATGCAACAGGTGATTACTGAGGATGTTTGAATTTTTTTTCACGTGTTATCCGCATGCCATCTGCGCGGAAAAATGCAAACACTGAACGCAATCGCACACAATAATGACAAAAATCGCAGTACAAAACGCACGTTTTTTCCTGAACGCATCCAGAGCAAAATCGTCACGCTCGTGTGAAAGACTTGTTAAGAACTGCAGAAACTCTGAGATGGAATAAAAAAAAAAAAAAGAAGCTTCCAAGAAGTGACATTTTAGAAACCACTCCCCTCACAGAATTTACCAGTGGGTGTAGGGCGCTTTTTTACTCCACATGTGGTTTGAAAAACCCGGAGGTTTTTTTGACTTTGCATTTTTCGTTCCCTGCCTTCCCAGAGCCATAACCTTTTATTTTTCCATTTACATAGCCGTATGATGGCTTATTTTTTGTGGGACAAGATGTACTTTCCAATGCCACCATTTAATATTGCATAGAATGTAGTGGAAAGTGGGGAAAAAATTCCAAAGGTGGTGGAATTGGGAAAAAAACGCAATTTTAGTAATATAGTAACATAGTTTATAAGGCCAAAAAAAGACCGTCCATCTAGTTCGGCCTCTTATCCTGCAAGTTGATCCAGAGGAAGGTAAAAAAAAAACTGAGAGGTAGAAGCCAATTTTCCCCACTTCAGGGGAAAAAAATTCCTTCCCGACTCCAATCAGGCAATCGGAATTACTCCCTGGATCAACGTCCCATCTCTAGTAGCTATAGCCTGTAATATTACACTCCAGAAATACATCCAGGCCCCTCTTGAACTCTTTTCGTGAACTCCCCATCACCACTTCTTCAGGCAGAGAGTTCCATAGTCCTCACTGCTCTTACCGTAAAGAATCCTCAGAGGATGTCCTCTCGTCACAGTTCTGGGGATGAATAGATGATGGGAGAGATCTCTGTACTGATCCCTTATATATTTATACATAGTAGATCTCCCCTCAGTCGTCTTTTTTTCTAAAGTGAATAACTCTTATTTTGATAATCTTTCATGGTACTGTAGTCCACTCATTCCAGTTATTACTTTAGTTGCCCTCCTCTGAACCCTCTCCAGCTCTGCTATGTCTGCCTTGTTCACAGGAGCCCAGAACTGTACACAATACTCTGTGTCGTCTGAGTAGTGATTTGTAACGGGGCAGGACTTTGTTCTTATCACGGGCATCTATGCTCCTTTTGATGCAACCCATTATCTTATTGGCCTTGGCAGCAGCTGCCTAACACTGGTTTCTAGAGCTTAGTTTGCAGTTCACTAAAATTCCTAACTCCTTTTCCATGTTAGTGTTACACAGAGTTTTACCATTTAGTATGTTCTGGTGACTTGCATTATTCCTTCCTTTGTGCATAACCTTACATTTGTCAGTGTTAAACCTCATTTGCCACTTCTCTGCCCAAGCCTCATCTACAAAAATTGATATTTTACTGTGCAAGCCTTCTACAAGATCATTAATAGTGTTGAGCGAGCATGCTCAGCCGAATACTGTATTCGGTCAAGCATGACTGTGCTTGGCACAACCCAGTGTTAGGCCGAACACCACGTGTGCTCGAGCGTCATGCTTGAGTCCCCTAACTGCACATTTCTTGCCTGCTACGCAGCCAATCAGCGTGCGGGGAGGTACTGGCATTCACTGTAATGCCGTAGACATGTTGGCTACTGGCATTACAGTGATTGGCTGGCCAGGAATGCATCATCGGGTGCTATATAGCACTCGGTGACATGTGACCCGGCTCAGTCTTAGTCAGGGAGAGCAGCTGCAATAGTGTAGGGATAGGAATTTGTCAGGCAGGGTTAGTTTTTCATTTTAAAAGACCCTAAAGTCCCTTTAAGGACTATTGTTATATCTGGCTGCAATGTTTTTTTTTTTTCTTTTGGGGCAAAAATTGCACAAGTTTGCCTGACCTTAACACCACCTGAGCAGCGTGTGCAGTATAACGTTTCTGTATCCTAAATACCTGACATCCGGTGTCATTTTTTTTCTGCCGCTAATCAAGGCCACATTACCTGTGCTGTGTGTGCAGTATAACGTTTCTGTAGCCTAAATACCTGAAATCCAGTGTATTTTTTTTCTGCCGCTAATTAAGGCGACATTACCTGCACTGCACCTGCTGTTTAACATTTGTGTATGGTAAATATTTCTGACATTCGGTGAAATTTTTCCTGCTGTTGGTGACAGCGACATTACCTGCGCTGCGTCTGCTGTTTAACGTTTTTGTATCCTAAATATTTCTGACATGTAATTTTTCTGCTCATACACTTAAAACAAATCTGCGCTAGTGTAATTGTGACAAACTTGCATATGTACCATTTAATATGCGCAAGGCGAGCAGTAAGGGACAGGGAAGTGGGCGCGCTGCTGATGGTGGACGCAGAGGCCATGGCCACGCGGATGAAAGTCATCCAAAACTCCTAGCTTTATGGCCCAGTTTGCAGGGCGGCGCAAGACACTCTTGACGCCACACCAGTGCGACCAGGTAGTCGGTTGGATTGCAGCAGATAATGCTTCCAGTCGGTTAAGCACCACCCTCTCTTCCACAAAGTCCAGTCTCAGTAGCCAAGAGTCTGGTCAACAAAATCCTCACCCTGATCCTCCTTCCTCCCACCATGCAGAGTCTGGGAAAACAAGTGATCCCACACTCGGATATTCCGAGGAGCTTTTTTCATCACCGTTTGATTTGGGCCTCTCGCCAAGCCCGCTTGAAGAGGGACAGGGGCAAACTCATGAGCATCCACAGTCTAAAGAAGATGATGGTGGGGAACGGCAATTAGTGTCTGGCGAGGTGCATGATGATGATGAGACACAGTTGCCAATAAGTCAAGGGCAATTAGTGCCTCAAGAGGTTGATGATGAGAATGAGACGCAGTTAAGTCAGGTTCTTGTTAGGTCACCATGTCAGGAGGAGGACCAGAGTGAGGAAGTGGAAGAGGAGGTGGTGGACGATGAAATAGCTGACCCAACCTGGGAAGGTGGCAAGCCGAGCGAGGACCGCAGTACAGAGGGGGAGGGATCCTCAGCACCACAACAGGCTGGAAGAGGCAGTGGGGTGGCAAAAGGGAGAAGGCAGGCCATGCCAACCAAGCCCGCAACTGTTCCCTCGAGCACCCCTTTTTGAGGAAAGTGCTGACGATAAAAGAATTGTAATTTGCAACCTGTGCCTTACCAAAATGAGCAGGGGCGTGAACACTAGCAACCTGACCACCACCAGCATGATCCGCCACATGGCAGCAAAGCACCCTAATAGGTGGGCCGAACGCCTCGGTCCATGATCGTTGTCTGCGGGTCACACCACTGCCTCCTCTTCCCCTGTGTTACGTGCTGTCCAAGACGCAGGCCCAGATGCCTCCCGCCCTGCACCTGGACCTTCGCAAGCACCATCAGCGAGCATGTCCACTTCAGTGTCCCAGCGCAGCGGACAGATGTCCTTACCCCAGGCATTTGAATGCAAGCACAAATACCCAGCCACCCACCCACAGGCCATAGCACTAAACGTGCAACTTTCCAAATTGCTGGCCCTGGAAATGTTGCCGTTTAGGCTGGTGGACACTGAGGCTTTTCGCAGCCTGATGGCGGCGGCTGTCCCTCGTTACGCAGTCCCCAGCCGCCACTATTTTTCCCGGTGTGCCGTCCCTGCCTTACACCAGCATGTGTCCAGAAACATAACCCGGGCCCTGACCAACGCAGTTACTGGCAAGGTCCACTTAACAACTGACACATGGACAAGCGCTTGTGGCCAGGGACGCTACATTTCCCTGACGGCACACTGGGTGAACGTTGTGGAGGCTGGGAGCGAGTTGTGCCCTAGGATGGTACAGGTGCTACCGACGCCAAGGATTGTGGGCCCTACTTTTATCCGGATTTCCGCCACCTATAGTAGTGGCTGCAACCCCTCCTTCTCTTCCTCCACTTCCACTGCAGAATTCTCATCTTGCAGCACCAGTCAGACTTCAGTCAGTAGCTGGAAGCAGTGTAGGACAGCAGTCGGGAAGCGGCAACAGGCCGTGCTGAAACTTATTTGCTTAGGTGAGAAACAGCACACCGCCGCAGAGCTGTGGCAGGGCATAAGGGACCAGGCTGAGCTGTGGCTCTCGCCACTCAACCTACAGCCAGGCATGATTGTGTCTGATAACGGCCACAACTTGGTGGCAGCTTTGGAGCTTGGCAACCTCACACACACCATGCCTGGCCCACGTCTTCAACTTAGTTGTTCAGCGGTTTCTCAAAACCTACCCCAATTTGCCTGAGCTACTGGTGAAGGTGCGCCGCCTGTGTGCCCATTTCCGAAAGTCACCTACAGCTTCAGCCGGTCTGGCAACGCTGCAGCAGCGCTTGCAATTGCCAGCTCACCGACTGCTGTGCAACCTGAGCACGCGCTGGAACTCCACCTTCCACATGTTGGGCAGGCTTTGTGAGCAGCAGAGGGCAGTAGTGGAATACAAGCTGCAACACGGTCGGCTCCTATCCAGTTAGCTTCCTCTCTTCACAAGCGACGAGTGGGCATTGATGTCTGACCTCTGTGAGGTTTTACGCAACTTTGATGAATCTACACAGATGGTGAGCGGCGATGCTATTATCAGCGTAACCATCCCACTTCTGTGTCTACTAAAACGCTCACTGCTCACAATAAAGACGGACGCTTTGCATGTGGAAGAGGTGGAAAGTCAGACCAGTTAAGCGGTCAGCTCAGCAGCAGGCCCTCACCCATAATTTTTTAGATGGTCAGCTCAGCAGCAGGCCCTCAACCATAATTTTTTGACGGTCAGCTGAGCAGCAGGCCCTCACCCATAATTTTTTAAGCGGTCAGCTCAGCAGCAGGCCCTCACCCATAATTTTTTAGATGGTCAGCTCAGCAGCAGGCCCTCAACCATAATTTTTTTGACGGTCAGATGAGCAGCAGGCACTCGCCCCTACTGTTTTAGAGGGTCAGCTCAACAGCAGACCCTCACCCCTAATGTTTTTGAGTGTCAGCAGCAGGCCATCAATCATAATGTTTCAAGGGTGTGTCTGATGCCCTACTTTATGTGTAATAAAAGGTGTATTGGAGTGCCTGTTCCTTGTAATTTTTGGCAGCACTTGCACTTTATATACAAGTAAATATATGTTTCCTAACAAAATTTCCTCTAAAATCAATTTTATCCTCGGTTTTGGGCGTATTCTTGTCACTCCGTAAA
>ONZH01027445.1:0-34311 GCA_900303285.1 Rhinella marina | reverse complement strand
ACTGATTTTATAAACTTTGTTAACCCTTTAGGTATTCCACAAGAATTAAAGGAAAATGGATATTTTTTTTTGGCAGATTTTCCATTTTAGTCCATTTTTTCTTTAACACATGTACGGTTAACAGCCAAACAAAACTCAAATATTTATTACCCTGATTCTGTAGTTTACAGAAACACCCCACATGTGGTGGTAAACTGCTGTATGGACGCATGGCAGGGCGCAGAAGGAAAGGAGCGCTGTATGGTTTTTGGAAGGTAGATTTTGCTGGACTTGTTTTTAGACACAATGTCCTATTTGAAGCCCCCCAGATGCGCCCTATAGTACAGTCATGGCCAAATGTTTTGAGAATGATACAAATATGAATTTTTACAAAGTCTACTGCTTCAGTTTTTATAATGGCAATTTGCATATACTCCAGAATGTTATAAAGAGTGATCAGCTTAACAGCAATTACTTGCAAAGTCAATATTTGCCTAGAAAATGAACTTTATCCCCCAAAACACATTTCAACATCATTGCAGCCCTGCCTTAAAAGGACCAGCTAACATCGTTTCAGTGATTGCTCCATTAACACAGGTGTGGGTGTTGATGAGGACAGGGCTGGAGATCAATCTGTCATGATTAAGTAAGAATGACACCACTGGACACTTTAAAAGGAGGCTGGTGCTTGGCATCATTGTTTCTCTTCTGTTAAGCATGGTTTTCTCTAAAGAAACACGTGCAGTCATCATTGCACTGCACAAAAATGGCCTAACAGGGAAGAGTATCGCAGCTAGAAAGATTGCACCTCAGTCAACAATCTATCGCATCATCAAGAACTTCAAGGAGAGAGGTTCCATTGTTGCCAAAAAGGCTCCAGGGCGCCCAAGAAAGACCAGCAAGCGCCAGGACCGTCTCTTAAAAGTGTTTCAGCTGCGGGATCGGGCTACCAGCAGTGCAGAGTTTGCACAGGAATGGCAGCAGGCGGGTGTGAGTTCATCTGCACGCACTGTGAGGCGGAGACTCTTGGAGCAAGGCCTGGTCTCAAGGAGGGCAGCAAAGAAGCCACTTCTCTCCAGAAAAAACATCAGGGACAGACTGATATTCTGCAAAAGGTACAGGGAGTGGACTGCTGAGGACTGGGGTAAAGTCATTTTCTCTGATGAATCCCCTTTTCGATTGTTTGGGACATCTGGAAAACAGCTTATTCGGAGAAGACGAGGTGAGCCCTACCACCAGTCTTGTCTCATGTCAACTGTAAAGCATCCTGAAACCATTCATGTGTGGGGTTGCTTCTCAGCCAAGGGAATCGGCTCACTCACAGTCTTGCCTAAAAACACAGCCATGAATAAAGAATGGTACCAGAATGTCCTCCGAGAGCAACTTCTCCCAACCGTCCAAGAGCAGTTTGGCGATCAACAATGCCTTTTCTAGCATGATGGAGCACCTTGCCATAAAGCAAAGGTGATAACTAAATGGCTCAGGGAACAAAACATAGAGATTTTGGGTCCATGGCCTGGAAACTCCCCAGATCTTAATACCATTGAGAACTTGTGGTCAATTATCAAGAGACGGGCTGCTATCAGTCAGGATTTGGTCCAGAAGTTGATTGAGAGCATGCCAGGGAGAATTGCAGAGGTCCTGAAGAAGAAGGGTCAACACTGCAAATATTGACTTGCTGCATTAACTCATTCTAACTGTCAATATAAGCTTTTGTTACTCATAATATGATTGCAATTATATTCCTGTATGTGATAAAAACATCTGACAAACACACATAAAAACCAGAGGGCAGCAGATCATGTGAAAATATAATATTGTGTCATTCTCAAAACTTTTGGCCATGACTGTACAAACAATCAAAAAGTGACCCTATTTTGGAAACTACGGGATAAGATGACAGTTTTTGGTACTATTTTGGGGTACATATGATTTTTAATCGCTCTATATTAATTTTTTTGGGGAGGCAGGTAACCAAAGAATGTATGTTTTGGTACTGTATTTATTTATTTTTTTTATAATGTTCATCTGACAGGTTAGATCATGTGGTATTTTTATAGAGCAGGTTGTTACGGACGCGATGATATCAAATATGTCTACTTTCTTTGTTTGTTTCAGTTTTACATAATAAAGCATTTTTGAGAACAAGTATATTTTTGTGTCTCCATTTTCTGAACGCCATTTTTTGGAGGAAGAGTTGAAATTTTTATTGGTACCATTTTTGGGTACATATGATTTTTTTGATTATTCATTATTACACTTTTTGGGGCAAGGTGACCCAAAAATTGGTAATTTTGGCACAGCTTTTATTTATTCATTTTTACTGCGTTCACCTGAGGGGTTAGGTCAAGTGATATTTTTGCATAGCAGGTTGTTACGGACGTGGCGATACCTAACATGTGTACTTTTTATTTTACTTATTTAAGGTTTACACAATAATATCATTTTTGAAACAAACAAAAAAAATCATATTTTACTGTCTCCATAGTGTGAGAGCTGTAGTTTTTTTTTTATTTTTTGGGCGATTGTCTAAGGTATGGGATAATTTTTTGTGGGATGAGATTAAGGTTAGATTGGTACTGTTTTGGGGGGCCTTTTTGATCGCTTGGTATTACGCTTTTTGTGATGTAAGGTGACAAAAAATGGCTTTTTTGACATAGTTTTTTTTTTTTAACTGTGTTCATCTGAGGGGTTAGTCCATGTGAGACTTTTATAGAGCAGGTTGTTACGGATGCGGCGATATTTAACGTGTACTTTTTTAAATTTCTTTAAGGTTTACACAATAATATCATTTTTGAAACAAAAAAAAAAATCATGTTTTAGTGTCTCCATAGTGTAAGAGCTGTAGGTAGGGGCTAATTTTTTGCGGGATGAGATAAAGTTTAGATTGGTACTATTTTGGGGGGCATACGCCTTTTTGATCGCTTGGTATTACGGTTTGGTTTTGTGATGTAAGGTGACAAAAAATGGCTTTTTTTGACATAGTTATTTTATTTTATTTTTTTGTCTGTGTTCAGCTGAGGGGTTATGTCATGTGAGATTTTTGAACAGCAAGTTGTTACGGACGTGGCGATACCTAACATGTGTACTTTTTTATTTCTTTAAGGTTTACACAATAATATCATTTTTGAAACAAAAAAAATCATGTTTTAGTGTCTCCATAGTGTGAGAGATGTAGTTTTTTTATTTTTTGGGCAATTGTCTCAGGTAGGGGCTAATTTTTTGCGGGATGAGATGACGGTTAGATTATTACTATTTTGGGGGCATATGTCTTTTTGATCGCTTGGTATTACGCTTTTTGTGATGTAAGGTGACAAAAAATGGCTTTTTTAACATAGTTTTTATTTTATTTTTTTTAACTGTGTTCATCTGAGGGGTTAGGTCATGTGAGATTTTTGTAGAGTAAGTTGTTATGGACGCGGCAATACCTAACATGTCTAGGATATTTTATTATTTTATTTTATTTATTTTTACTCAATTATAAATGTGCTTATATGGAAAAAATATATTTTTTTACGTTTTTCATTTTTTTTACACTTTTTTGACTCAGACCCACTTGTTTCTTGAAGATCCAGTGGATCTGATGTCTCTATAATACACTGCAGTACACTATATAGTGTACTACAGTGTATTTTTGCTTTACACTAAGCCTAATCAGGCTCCTGCCTTTAGCAGGATCCTGGTCAGGCTTGATATAACATGGCAAGCCGGATGCTGTGGCAGCGTCCCGATGGGAGTAGGAGGCAGCTCCCTCCCTCTCTTCTGGCCACACCATTGTTGCGCTGCCAGCAGGACCGTAGTGCCCAATGGGGGAGGGAACTTCCTCCCTGTTAACCCCTTCAATGCTGTGGTTCATATGGACCACGTCATGGAAGGGGTTAAACGGCCGACATTACTGCCAGCAGCGATGTCGGCCGTTACATTAGATTGTCAGCTGTATGTTGCAGCTGACAATCTAATACCGCTTGGCCATTCTGAAATTGGGGGGGAATGAAGGGGGGTGTTACTACTTACATTCTGCGGGTGGTGAGGGCGGGTTTGACGGCTGGGTCCCGCTTGGCCATCCTGAAAATAGCAGCGCAGCCCCAATCTCCTCAAGGAAATCAGAGCTGCGCTGCTGAATACTGCGACTTACCAATCAGGGAATCTATGGCAGGGACCACAGTGATTGGTCTTACATGGTTTACATGCAAGTGTGACTTGCGGTGACACTTGGAGCTCATGACGTACTGTGCACGTCATGATGCGGTAACTAACACCACATCATGACGTACATAGTACGTCATTAGTCATTAAGGGGTTAATAGAATAATAATAATAATAATAATAATAATAATAATAAAGAGTCATGCTAATATTCAAGTTATACTGGGAGGTCACTTAGAATGCTATTAAGGGTGGGGGACAATTAATGGAGGGAATGTATTATGAAACCATTGTACCAAAGCAATTAAAACATTGTAAGATTTTACACTGAAAAGAATTAGCATTGTCACACTATTACTTTAACTCAGGGGCAGACTGGCAACTTAAAGTGGCCATTGGGAAAAAATAAAATAAAATTGGCCCAACCAAATTGACAGAAGGTGTGCCAGCACAAGTAGGAAAAGTTAGCCATACCATCTGCAGTGCAGGCCACAGGCCTCTTCCATCCTGAGACCTTAGATGCTTGCCTCTTCATTTTATCTGTACACTACCTCACAGGTTTTAGACCTAGTGGCCTGTTTCCAAAGAGTGTGAATGACAGGGAAGGAAGCCATGGGCTTCTGTGCCCATCACAGTATTTATCTGTTTCACAGTCCTGATAATGGTGATACAGTTGAATTGAGGAGGGAGGGAATATCAGATTGTTATGTACCAAAGAGCTTTAGGAGGGCTCCTCTGAGCATCAGTCCACCAAGAAATTTCCCTGTAGGGTGTATGGCCAGTCCACACCTGCTTTAGCTAGAAAGGGGGATTACTTAGAATCCCATTAAGGGTGAGTAACAATTAATGGAGGGAGTGTCTTCTCATACCACTGTCTTGGGCACCACCAGAACTTTCCCCCCTTATCTACAATGAAGCACTTTTGTAAGAAAGTACAGTATAATACTTGATTTGTTTTGCAGGAAAACTATTTGTGTCGGCGTAGGCTACTATCACACTAGCGTTTACATTTTGTGGTATAGAGATCCGTCATAGGGTCTCATTACCGGAAAAAATGCTTCAGTTTTTTCCTCATTCATTATCAATGGGGACCAAACGGAACTGAACAGAATGGAATGCTCCAAAATGCATTCCGTTCCATTCTCATACTGTAGAACAAACCATAGCATGCTGCAGTTTGCTTTCCGTCATGGAATGAGGAGCAAGATGGATCCATCATGACCCACAATGTAAGTCAATGGTGACGGTTTTCTTGGACACAATCTGACACAATAGAAAATGGATCCTTCCCCCATTGACTTGCAATGGTGTTCTTGACGGATCAGTCTTAGTTATGTTAAAGATAATACAACTGGATCTGTTCATAACGGATGATGGTGGTTGTATTATCAGCGTTTTTGCTGAACCCTGCCGGATCCAGCAAAAATGCTAGTGTGAAAGTAGCCTTACCTATTCCCTCTCACTTCCAACTCAGTAGCTCATTTATGTGTAATATGATCCTTCACTAACATGTCAGCTTTCATGCCTAAGAGTAGATATTTTTGAGTGATTACAATCTCTGAACAGTTACAGAAAGAGCAATAATCATTTGAAGGACAAAAGAAGCACCTGAAAAGTAAATAAAAGTACATTTTTCTTTAATAAGATATATTTTAAAGTTCATATGTAACAGTTAATATGTTTGCTTAGTGTATTAGTTTAACTCATAGGTACCTTTTTTATTTTTATTTTGGCCTTTGCTTTCATTGTATTAAAGAAATTTGTCTCTTTTCCAGTTTGAACTCCCAAAGGAAATACTAAATGAGATCAGTTTTGGCAGGATGGTATAAGAAATCAGTGTTATCAGCAGAAATTTTGCAGGGGAAGGAAATAATGTGCCAACGTTCTATTAGCTGTTTGTTGCAAAATGGGTCTGTCAAAATTTTGTTCTGTTTCTAATATAATATGTACAGAATCTTGTACTTGAAAATAGTTCTGTTTATACAAGTGCTTTAGCTTTTTTTTATTTATTTAATTTGTGGATATAATGCCTTAAAATATGCATGAGAATTGTACAGTAAGAACACAGTCAGAACTGCAGTGAATGAAATACAAGTGTTGTCCTTGTGCTTGTATTCATTTGCTTGCTACATAGAAAAATAGAGAAGCATATTCAAACAATATTAATTACTAAAATGTCCATAATATATAGTCTGAAATGCTTGGAAAATTGAGGAACAATACAGTTTGAAGAGATCTGGATTTCTACATAAATGTTTCTTAAACTTCTATGTAACCTCCGTTCAATTAGAAACATTACACATCCTTACATTACCATTTTTTGTATTGGAAATATTAACGAATGAAGGTCTCTGCTGACAATAATTTTGAATCTCTTAGATTATTTAATGATTGTTTGATAAAAGGGTAATATATAATGTAGCTACCCATTGTATGAAGGACTTTCAAATATGAGCAGGAATTTATAAGTTTCACTTAACGAAACTAAAAATTCCTTAAATTTAAGAGAATTTTAAAAGGGTTTTCCAAGATTGGCGGGGCTCTGACACTCGAGACCCCTGCTGATCAACTGTTTAATAAGCCACTGGTGTTCCTATGAGCGCTGTGGTCTTCTCCGTGGTCCTTACAGCGCCATACATTATACAGTGGGTGGGTTTGATATACCACTCAGCCCCATTTTCATCTATGGGGCTGAGCTGCATCTAGACCCCATGACCAATGAACTTGTCATCACTGGCCTAGGAAAAGCTGAGAGAAGGCCATTGCACTGTCTTCTCAAACAGCTGATTGGTGGGGGTCCCAGGTGACCACCGATGAGATACCGATGACCTGTCCAGAGGATAGGGGGCGGAGCTTGTAGCCAATGGTAGGCCATCCACTGACCTGCTCCCCTTCCACACATGATGCAAGGGGGCCAAGGTCACTATTGTGGCCTGTGATTGGGCATTGGGACCAGGCAAGTATTCTTTGTATGAGGGGCCTGGGCACTGTGAGGTTTTTTTTTAGGTTTCAATAAACCCTTTGTCTTAGATTTGAAGAGGGGATGACACCTAAATTTATCAAAATTGTCTTCATAATTTGCTGTGCAACACTATTGTATACCTCCTGCTCTAATATGCTGTAGGAAGGGGGGAAAAGAACAACTAACTCTACTAATGACAAGTTCAGTCATGCATGTTTTTGACCAATGAATCACATCTTCCTTGCACTCTATAAGAACAGAGAATGAAAATTCCTCTTTATCACTGAATGCCTCTCATACCTGATAAATTGTGTTGATATGCAATAAACTTAAGCGGCATTTACATGGCCAGATGTTCAGGACGATTATTGTACCTATGAATGCTCATTTCCGATAATCAGCTTGAGTAAAGGTAGCACATATCACCTGATGTGTGAGGATAAGTGAAAGTGGAAAACAATATGCAAAGAGGTATCTCCCAAGAAAAGAGAACCATCTTGCTAGTGAGACCTTGGGGAAGTGGCTCCCTATAAGTCAAAATCTGACCAACTAGCCTTGGGACATGACTGGGGAAATATCCAGCCAAATATCCATCTGTAGACAGCTGTTTCGGGGTGTTTGCCTCTCATCAATATGGAGTAGGATTCTGGCTAGCGTAGTACTTTTTTCCCTTGTCACATCCCAAGGCTTATTAAAAAGTCAGATTTTGACTCATAGGGAGCCAATTCCATATGGTGCCACTAGTGAGATGGTTCTCTATTCTTGGGAGATGCTGCTTTGCATATTATTTTCCCATGGGGCCCTTCCACTAAGTCTCCATACAGGACCAGTCTATTTAAGTAGAGCCATTGCTCTATCTAAGCTGCATCCAAGGCATCGCTCTCAGCCAGCCAGAATTCTGTACTAATGAGTGGCAAATACTCTGAAACAACAGTCTATGAATAGATATTTGGCTTGGCTAGTTTCCTTTTTCATGTGCCAAGGCTTGTTAAAAGGTTGGATAGTTGGATTTTGATTCATAGGGAGCCACTTCCACAAGGTGGTGCTAGCAGATGGTTCTCTTTGCATCTAAATTCATGGAAATATGCAGCTTTATCTTTTTTTACACAGTGGAAAAGGAAATTGTGGGGAAATTCTGTTGCATACCATGTGTATCTCAGGGGCTATATGTGAGAGATTATTTGTGTGCAGAGAAGGAAGGGGTTAACAACAACTAATTTCAATACATCCTGGATGATACAGGTCCTTGATCATCTCATATCACCTGCTTTTCACCCACAGAAATGAAAGAAAATGTTTCAGATAAGCAAATAAGGGAGTAGAAACGGGAATTTTAAATTTGTGGGATAATCTGTATATGAAGAATAAATATTTTTTTCACTGGGAACCAGATTTCAAAGTCTAGTAGAGATTTGTCTACTAGTTGGAAGTTTTCTTGCCTTATATGATAAATACAGGGAGAATAAAGGTTGTTTTATAGCAAACTGACACAACATTTGTGATAACCACTTGTCTGGAGCTTTACTTTTACAAAAGCGTCAAATTAAATTAAATAAATTTATAATTTACCCAGTAAAAATCTACCAGTGAAATGTTTCAATTTAGACTGTGTGAGAGGGGAATTAATTGCTAACGTCATAAAATATGCTGCTTAGGAAAGAGTAGAATGCAATGGGATGTGAAAAATGGGCAGTTTTCAGATATTTGTGCTGATGTCTGATAGATGTAGATTTTTGTTTAGAGACACAGCTAACCACATTTCATAATTCTAATAGTAATTTGAATCATGGATTACACATGTGAATATATGGGATCATTATTTTTATACAAATTATGCTTAAAGTGGCACTGTAGAAGGAATTACCTTTCTAAGGCCAGCACAACACCCAGAAACCCAGAAGAGCATTCCCTTGCCTACAATACTCTGCACACATACTACACATACTAGATGCTCTCTGTAATAAGAAAGATAACCCCCCTAGATAACACAAATATATTGCAGAAAAACAGAGTAGCATGCTAAGTTTCTCTCTTTTCTCCACCTCCCCCTCTCCTGACTTTGGAGACTATCACTAGAGTCAATATTCACAAATAACCCAAAGACTTTATTGATATGTTGTGTATATGATGAGGACCACAAAGATTATGATGAAATGAATAGCACATGTTCTGTATAGGTGAAGGGCCTTCAGAATCATTTCCTAAGGATTCCCAATCAGCACTGTAAGCAGTAGTTATTTGTTGGCAACATATTTACACATCAATGATAATAACCATACTACAATCATTTTCTTTGTGGTATAAGCTAATAATATAGAGAACAGTGAAAAGAATGGGAGAGATTATCATTATAAAAAGTTCCATATCCCTAATTTTGTGTAACAGGAAGGAGTAAGTTTAATTTTCTATTTAGAGACTTAGTGATGCCCATGAGATTGCTTTAGTGAAAATATGAAGCAGATTGCAGTGCCAAGCGATGCTACATGCAACCATTACAAATTAAATGGTAAATGTTGCCCAGTAGGCGAACAGGTGGCTTGAGTTACACTCCACACATAGAAAGAAATTCAATCAAGTAAAACAATTTATAAGGAAAGGAACACTGTTAGTCAAAGTGCTGCATGATATTCCTGTTAAAGTCATATCTACATTTAATTATCTATTTTTAATCTTAGTGTGCATTCATAGAATTGTTTTTCCCTGCCAGCTCAGCTGTCCAATAATGCCATCTACAGAGTGGCACATGTTGTCAATGTCTATACACAATGTTAAAGTATAGAACAAAATACTCTCTTGAATATATAAAATGTGAAGATGATGCATGCTATATCTGTAGATCATGGTTCCTATGTCATCTGCTTTGAAATTAAATGACCTTGAGGTTATCTCAGTACAAAATGGTTTAAAAGTGCAATGATAAAGAGGTTTGATGCTTATGATTTGGAAGTTGAGGTTATGTCATGTGAATGATCGAAGTTCCTTCACAGCAGTATGGTATTATGTTGAGAATAATGGATGACTGATGCCGTTTGACCACATGGCAACCATTTGTTCCATCAGCTGCACACAATATATTTTGAAAACTAGCTAGATGAAAGGGATGACATCTTTAAAACTGTCACATCTTGCTTATGTCACACTAAAAATGTTACTATTTATAGCAGTAAAGTAGAAATACCAAACAAATGTCCATTGTTTTCCCAAATTGCCTTATTTTTACTACCGTGTATTGTCAAATGATCATGTCTTTTATAGTGTATATAAATATTTATAATAATTTATACTGAGACTTTTAAAAATTTGAGTTCTGATCTCAGGTTTTCATTAGTTCCTTGCTTAAATCTCAACTCCTTGGTAAACTTCAAAATTTGTACATGGCTACTGATATCTACTGTATGTAGATATTGTTTCACTGAGGTCCATGAAGCTTAGATAAGGTGATTTGTTTGGTGTAATAGCCAGTGATTGGCTGAACAGTTATTTTCCAGGAAGTAGAGGAACCTAGGAAATGTCGGAACAGAAGTGCTGGATCAGTGAAGTGAGTGTACACCTCATTGTTTAAAGGTGTTCTTCCATGAAAAAGAAAAAATACCTGGAGTAATGCACAGCATTATTTTAATTAGACCAGTCAAAAAAAGGTGCTGCACTCCAGTTTTCACCCTCTTTAGCTCTTTTACTACCTGCTCTGTAGCTCTGATTTCTTTACTTTCCTAAGGCAGGCAGCAGCTGCATCTTCCAGGAGTGCATAACAGTCTGCTCTTGCATAAAAATAGTCCTTTGCACCTAGCCCTAGTGATTCCACTAATAAATAGCACTATGGTATCCAATGACCTTCCACAATTTCCTTCACTGCTTAAAGAGAGATATAGCTATAGAATTTTAGAAATAGGGATGAATGAATGAAGGTGTTGGGCTATTTTATCTTCTTTACTATGAGATCACTAAACTGGCATTGCGAGGCGGAAAGTAGCAGGAACACTACTTGAGCATGATGGTCCACTACTGAATGCAGAAGAAATAGTAGTTTGTATTACCAGAAAAAAAATGCACATAAAAAACCTAACAATAGTTGTGGTTAGCACTGGGTTCACAGGCTCAAATCCAACCAAAAGGAATCTAGATTGTAAATGATGAAAATGTTTGTGATGCATTGGAGAATATGCTGGTACCATATAAATAAGTAATAAAGGCATCAATCTTTAAGTAGACTGATTGGCTCAAAATATGGGAAACTCATGCTAAGTTTCTGTAAACGAATATGTAAAATAAAGAATCAGGTAACATTTTCCATCTCCAGATTTCTCAATCCAGTTTCTTGTTATGCCTCAGTGAAATAGTGGCAAAATATCTGACATCATAGTTATGAGTGGAAGAAACAAGGGAAAGCTGCATTGTAAATTGTTGTCTCTAAAATCCCCACTTATAATGACTTAAGAATAACATATGTAAAGTACTTTTCTGTGGGATTTATAGATAAGCCTAATGAGGATCTGGTTAATTCTTAATTCCTTCTTTAATAACATTCAGAATAGAGAATATGTGTAAGCACAGAGAGAACATTTGACAGCAATTCAAGCTATTAGTAGCTGTAGCCCTACATTTAAAGTGTAAGCAACATGCAACTCATGAAAATAGAATATTCAAAAAATTACATAGTTTTGATTTGTCCTCTTATTTTTTTTCTTTTTCTTTTTCTGATGTAATCTTTATTAGCAAGTATGTGCTTCATGTATGCAGTCCTGAAACAGCCATTTGAAAGTGCACATTGCTCTGCAAAATTTGAGCAAATTGCATGTTTGGAAGCCATATCTTGTATTTTAATGAGCGAATTGCAACACTGAGATACCTGGACAATATGAAAATTATTTATTATTTTATTCACTTATATAGCAATGACATATTTGGCAGCGCTTTACAGACATTATCATCATGCTGTCCCCAATAGGGCTCACAATCTAAGTTCCCTATCAGTATGTCTTTGGAGTGTGGGAGAAAACCGGAGTACCCAGAGGAAACCCACTCAAACACAGGGAGAACATTCAAACTTCACATCTTGTCTGTGGTTTGATTCAAACCTAGGACCCCAGCGCTGCAAGGCACCAGTGCTAACCACTAAGCCACCATGCTACCCCATGGTGGAAATGAGTTTGCTGCTCACTGAGCAGACACTTGACGGAGTGGGATGGTGGTAGTATGAAGCAACAGAAAAATGAGGTAGTTACTGTAGCTGGGTGACAGAAGGTGGGTTAGAAGGAAAAGTGCCAGGGATGCACTGACACACCCCAAGTTAGGAAAGTTGGGAGATGAGGTAGATATTAGTTCAGGGATAGCATTGCTGTAGCAATAAACTTCTGCCAGACAGGGAAATGTCAGATCCAGAAAGGAGGAAACCAGGAGACCAGGGCAAGCCAGACAGATGCTGGTAATGGGAGATTCAATCATTAGGGGTAGAAATAGGGCAATCTGTCAAAAAGACCAGGATTGTCAAATGGTGTTTTGTCTTTCTGGCGCTCAGGTTCAATATATCGTGGATCAGGTTGATAGATTACTAGGAGGGTCTGTTGAAGACCTAGCAGTCATGGAGCACATTGGCACCAATGAAAAAGGTAGATGTAGGTGGAGGGTCCTTAAAAATGATTTCAAGGACTTAGGTCGCAAGTGGTGGTGAAAAAACAGAATGTGGGAGGGGTTTTCCTTCATGTTAACTGTCTAAAGCCCACACTCCAGGTAGATATAAGTGAGGGTAGTGAACATGTGGCGTCACTGTGGGTCCACAGAAAATCTACTACTAAGGGAAATAGATGAGGTAGCAAATCATAATCAGGTCATTATTTAGGTTGGACTTCGACCTCCCAGATATAGACTGGTAAACTAAAACCTGTGGATCTCATAAATGAAATGGGTTCTTGGCAATAGCTAAAGACAAATACCTTTCCCAACGTGTACAAGACTGGACTAGAGGGGCAGTCATAGTGGAATTAACATTAACCAACAGACCTGACAGAATAACCATAGGTAAGTGTCATAACCCCTTATCCTCTGACAAAGCCGCACCAGTGGCAAAAAATGTTGGAAAGGGTGTGTGATTGTTTTTAGTACAGCTGTCTAAATAAGGGCATATAGATTTAAGAGCTAGTGTGACACTAAACTATGGATGAATGATGGAACAGGGATAGTAATTGCAGGCAGGGAGAGAGTGTGTCTGCAGTGTGAGAATGCTGTAACGAACTCAGCCGATACATTCAATCAAAGGCTGTAAACATTGAATTCATCGGCTGCCGATTCTAAAGCAGACATGCAGTATCGTGGTCGTACACAATAATAAGAGCTCACTAGGGGCTGCAAGTACGTTGTCCAGCAGTAACTGGCCACTAAAACTGCTTAAAAAAAAACTGTGATATTATAGTGCTGTAGCACGTAGAACAACATCATATCTGAGAAAACATATAGTGCATTAGCAACAGGGAGACACTCCCTAACAATATAAGGGACCCCCTAGATATAGAGGGAGCGTCGAGGGCCTAGTGTAAAATACTTCTCCGTTGCTTGTAAGCCAGCTGATAATTTGAACTCATTATTCCATTAGTGGAGCACATTTAATTTTTTGGGTACAACTTTTTCATCACTTTGTTTTGCACATTTTGTGAGGCAAGGTGACCATAAAATAGCTATTTTGGCACTGTTTTTATTTATACTTTTTATGGCATTCAAATGATGAGGTGGATCATGTGATATTTTTATAGAGCCAGTCGAAACGGACGCAGTGATGTCTAATATGTCTAATTTTATTATGTAAAACAATATTTTTTAAACTTTTTTTGTCCCACTTTGGGACTTGAACTTTTGGGGGTCTGATCCCCTCTACAATGCATTACAATACATGTGTATTGTAATGCATTAGCTGGCCAAAATGCCTATGAAAGCACTGCCTTCACAACCACATAGCAGGGACCCAAAGGGGATGGGGAGGGAGCTCACTCCCATCACTAACCCCATACATGTACTGACCATGGCATACAAGGAGTTAAAACACTGACATCTGTGTTTTCACTGATGCTGGCATATACAGCAGGGGCTAAGCTGTCGGTGACTGCTGGGCTCCTGCCGCTGATTGGGCGGGCGCAGCTCCTGCACCTGCCGGATCAGAGCACTGTACCTGTATAGCACTGAGGCTTAAATCATGTACCACAGTACAGTACATGTATTGCCCCGGTGGGATGAATTAAAAAGAAAGCAAAGGAAGATAGTGAAGAAGCACTAAAAAACTATAAGAAAAAGTGTAATATGTAAAATACAAATAAAAACGGCCACAATGCAGCGAGAGAGGCTCATTGCCAAAGAAAATCAAACTACCAAAATATGTTCGTTATTAGAGACGAGCGAATATTAAAATGCTCGTGTGCTCGGTACTCGGTACGAACTTTTCCAAAAGTTCGTATATTCGTACCAAATAATGAACCCTATTGAAGTCAATGGGAGATACGAGCATTTTTGCAGGGGACCCAAGTTCTTCGCAGGCAAGGTTGCCTAAACACCTAAAAACCTGTGAAAGTGATGGAATCACCATGGAAATGGATAGGGAACACCAGGGGCAGCATGCATGGAGCAGGCAGGACCTTGTCCGATAAAGCGTACGCTATTGCTACGTATAATTTACTCTATACGCTGTTGCGTATGAATTCAAGACAGTGAAACCATTACAAATGCAGTTCCCTGTCTAATAGAAACGAATATTCTCCTATTTCGTACGCTTTCGCTATCCCTATCACACGCACACTCTTTCCCTCTCCTAAAACCACAAGGTGTGTGATCCGAGCCCCAGGCGTACGCATATATATAATAGCACGTCAATTGATGCAGGCAGCCAATCACTCCTAGACACGTAGAAAAGGTAGTAGGTCCTGGCAGGAGGTCCCCCAGGCTTCCTTGCATGTTTATTGGCTAAGAAATAGGCGCTAAACATGCAGGGAGGAGTTTACAAAACGCACGAATTTCACACGCTACTCGGCCGAGTAACGAATTCTTTACGAAACGCAAATATTCGTGTGGATAACGAATCTTTACGAATATATTCGCTCATCTCTATTTGTTATATAAATGGTAAAAAGTTTAAAGGTCTGTCATGAAATCTTGCGTGGGTTGAGATGACGTCATTATGCGGTTGGCATGGTGACATCGTACGTCACCGTGCGCAGGATTTCGGCCGAGATCTTTAAGCGATATCTGAGCAAATGGATCTGGTAAGTATTATTATTATTTTTTTATATTATTTCAGGTTAAATCGATTCGCTACCGCAAAGCACCAGAAATTTTGCTTCGCTATGAATCAAATTTATCCTGAAATTCGGATTTCAGTCTACTTTGTGGACTTCAATTCGCTCATCACTAGTGATAAGAGAGGAAATGTAGAGAGCGATGAGGAGAAGGCTAATTTATTACATAATTTTTTTCCACTATTTTCACTGAGGAAAATGAAATGTCAGATGAAATGCACAGTGTCAAAATAAACTCCCCATTAAATGTGGTCTGTCCAACCCAGGAAGTGCAACAACATCTTAAAAATTTTAAAATAGACAAATCACCTGGTCCAGATGGTGTACACCCCAGAATTCTTAGAGAATTATGTAATATAATTGACAGACACATATTTCTGATATATAAATACAGTCAACACATCCTAATGCGCAGGTGCACGCTGCCATGGCTAGAAACACAAAGAAAAAAATACAATGCAACAGCACTCTGCAAACCAAATAAAGTACAATAATGCCACAGTTATAAAAAATATTCTGGTGCTAATGCTACGCTTATTTTGTAAATTTGAGATTCTTGGCAAATACATTTTGTACGAAATTATTTGGACTTGTCTGCCAGAGGCGTTCTCTGTAAGACGAGAACTTAAGACTAAATATTACCTGTTATGTACCATAACGGCCACCATAAAATTCGGGAGTGCAGGTTCCACATGCATGCTGGGTTTACTCTGCCTTTTACTATTTTTGGTGCCATAATGGACCAACAGGAGCCAGCTTACTAATGTCAGGGTAGTTGGGTTCATGTCCCACAGTAGAAAACCTATCACTGCCTTAAAGGAACATTTAAAACAAACTTTATTCAAAACTTATTAAAATAATGAAAGAAGGAAAGGACCTGAATAATCAGGTTTGTTGAAGCAACAGTGATCAAAGAGTGCTTGACACTAGATACTAGATTCCTCAATAATGTTCAGTGAATTATATTATTGTGCCCCCTATAAACAATGATAGTCCAAACACAGTTTGCATGCAGTCTGACCAATCACTGTTCACCGCTCTGTCTATTGATTGACAGAGCTAAGATATCTTACACTATGATAGACTGCAATGTTTAACTGTATCAACTATGGACCCAGCTGGGAAGGTGATGAAGACAAATTAAAGCACCCTAATAGTCTGGGTAGAAAAGTGTAACAACTTCAAATTCCATCTTTGTGGTTATGTACACTGTTACCCTATAAATGGGATGTCAATCGCAACATTGTCTCCACTCCCCCTCCTGCTGAACATGAATGCCGAATCAACGGCTCAGCGCAACAACAACCCTATCTATGGTTCTACGCTTTTCGCCTGTTATAGGCTCATCAGGAACTTAGGAAGACATGAGCAGAGACAGACAAACTTGCACCTCATGTAGTATTCCCATCTGTTCCTGATTATTTTGGTCCTTTCCTTCTTTCATTTTTTTAAAATAAAGTTTTGAATAAAGTTTTAGTTTTAAACTTTCCTTTAAGGCAGTGATTGACCAACAGGAGTCAGCCACACCTCCAACTCAGTACAACTGCAAGAAAAAGGGGGTTAGTCAGCACATCCCAATGTACAGGTGCACGCTGCCATGGCTAGAAACACAAAAAAACCCACAATGCAACAGCACTCTGCAAACCAAATAAAGTACAGTAATGCCATATTTATAGAAAATATTCTGGTGCTAATGCTACGCTTATCTTGTAAATTTGAGATTCTTGGTAAATACATTTTGTACAAAATTATTTGGGCCCGTCTGCCAAACGTCAAGGTGATCTCGGTAAGATGGGAACCTAACACTAAATGCTACCTGTTATGAGCCATAACGGTCACCATAAAATTCAGGGAGTGCAGGTTCCACATGCATGTTGGGTCCATTCTGCTTTTTACTATTTAAGTACTCTATAATGATATTGCATATTCCACAAGATTGGTGCTTAGAAAATGTGGTGCCAATATTCAAAAATAGGTGAAAAACAGAGCATGAAAACTATAAGTTGGTAAGTCAAACATCTGTTGTGAGTAAACTGTGGGTAAACAGTTTCAAGGTTTTCTAAGGGATGCTATCCTGGAATACCTCAATGAAAATGAGTTTATAAAACTGTATCAGCACAGGTTTATGAGGGATTGGTCCAGTCAAACTAATCAGTTTTTATGAGAAGTTAAGTTCTAGACTGGACCAAGGTGAGATGTTGGCTGTCATATACCTTGATTTCTTGAAAGCATTTGATACAGTGTCACATAGTTTAGTATATAAAGTGAGAATGTGTGAACTGGGGAAAAATGTCTGTATGTCGGTAAGTAACTGGCTCAGTCATCGAAAACAGAGGGTAGTTATTAAGGAAACATAACCCAGACATACCCTTAATTTCCCCAGGCAGCCTGCCTGATGTTAGCATCAGAGCATCTCATGCCTGGTTCCTGTGATGTACCGGGCTCTGCCAGGTGGAGGCTTCCGCCCGGCAGTGAGCCCAGTGACGTCTCCGGCACTGATGGGAGGGCTTTAGCACTGCCCTAGCCAGTAAAACGTCTAGGGCAGCGCTAAAGCCGGCCCATTAGAGCTGGTGACGTCACCAAATACCCTGCCGGGCGGAAGTATTAGTAAACAAAAGAGCCAGTGCAGGGCAAGGGAGATGAGATGCTCCGATGCTAATATCAGGCAGGCTGCCTGGGTGAAATTAAGGGTATGTCCGGGTTCATCTCTGAATTAGGACAACCGCTTTAATGATTTTGTAGAGGAGTTGCACAATAAAATATCAATATCTGTTGACGATAGTAAACTGTGTAAAGTAACACGGAAGAGGACAGTACACTGCTACAGATGGATCAGGATAGATTGGAGGCTTGGACAGAGAAGTGGCAGATGAGGTTTAACACTGGTAATTGTAAGGTTATGCACATGGGAAGGGAAAATGCAAGTCACCAGTACATACAAAATGGTAAAACACTGGGTAACACTGATATGGAAAAGGACATTTTATTGGACAAAAAAAACTTAACTGTAGCAACCAGTGTCAGGTAGCTGCTGTCAGTATGATTCCATTACAGAAAGGTCAGACAGAGTCACACAGCATTATCAAACATGATAATGAAGTGTGCTTCTGTAGTCAAGACCACATGATTCCTCTCTCACATGGAGTGTGATTTCTGCAAGAGACACACTCGTGTGAAAGAGCCCTAAGGGTCAGTAAAGAGACCTGTCCCATGATCTATTTATACCCAGGACTGTAACTGTGATCAGGGGACATCCTTAACAAAGAGGTAAGAAGCTTTCTACATCAACATAGAAGGGGATTCTTTACTGTAAGTGCAGTGAGACTATAGATGTTGTGATGGGGAACTCACTAACAGAGTTCAAGAGCGGTCTGGATGCATTTCAGGTGTATAATAATATTATAGTTTGTAGTTACTAAAATTCTGGAGAAGGATCATTTATCCAGAGAGTTATTCTGGTTGTCTGATAGGAGTTGGGAAGGAATGTTTCCCCTAAAATGAGGAAAATTGGCTTCTACCTCATGAAAGTATATTTTTTTATTTTTTTTTGCCTTTCTTTAGATCAACTTTGTAGGATATCAGGTTGAACTGGATGGACATATGACTTCTTTCATCCTTACTATGTAACTATGTTATGAAATAGTAGTTCATAAGGTAAAAATAACAGAAGAGTCAGTGAACGTTACTCTACAAGTTTCTTCTCTATTTATCCCACGATGACTTCTTATAGCCAGGACTTGATAGTGCCCAATAAGGTCAACTATATATTGACGTTGATGTTAGATGTTAGATGTTGATAGTTCAAAAAAGTATGATATCCCTGATTTGCTCCACACAGTTATTGTACTGCCTTTAGGGTTCACACAGTAAAGGTGCCCCCTTTATGTCCCACACAGTAATAATACCCACACACATTTGGGAACAGACACTAAAAATGCTTTAACCTTTCCCCGAAGTCACAGCAGCAGTTCTCTTCCCTCTCTGGGCTGAACCAACAGAAGATCTTTATAACTGCATCTTGTTGGTACTATTTCTGTTAGTGTTCTTCCATTTCCTGGAGGTCTTGCTGTTACAGTAATGAATAAGGCAAGAAAGAATCTCCCTAAATGCCTCTGCAGAAGATTTTGTCCATTTATTTTTTTCCACCTTTTTTTTTTTAAAGAAAAATGCGTGCTTTCATTTCTGAAAGTAAAGGGCACTAAGTGGTTAAATGTTCTCATTTAAGCAGCTACAATATTCTGCAATACTATTAGGAAATAAATTATACCATAATAAGTAAATACTGCTTCAAGCTTAAACACTTCACAAACAAAACTTGCTGCCTAGCAAATATAACAGATGGTTGTTATTCCCCATAGGAGGATTCAATTAGAACTAACTTTGATATCTTTGATGCAATGCATGTCCTCTTTATTAAAGTGAATACAAATACAATATAATAAAATAGAGTTAAATGGAATAAAAAAGGTTTACATATTCATATTTTCTTCTTCCAAACTTATTCCAATTTATTGTCATATTACTTTTAGTACATTAGGAATTCAAGGTTACTTTTCAGTTGCCTAGATACATCAAATACATAAAGAAAACATAGAAAACAGCAATAATAGCATTGTTAAAGGGGTTCTGTAGTTCTTTAAAACTGATGACCTATCCTCTGGATAGATCAGCATCTGATCGGCGGCGGTCCGACACCCGGGACCCCCGCCGATCAGCTGTTTGAGAAGGCAGCAGCGCTGCAGGAGCGCCACGGCCTTCTCTGTGTTTACCGCAGGCCCAGTGACGTCACGGCTAGTATCATTGGCCTGGGCGGGGTTAAGCTCCATTCAAGTGAACAGAGCTTAGCCCCGCCCAGGCCAGTGAAAGTAGTGACATCTCTCGGCCTGAGGAAAACACAGAGAAGGCTGCGGCGCTCATGCAGCACTGCTGCCTTCTCAAATAACACCCAGGACCCCCGCAGATCAGAACCCCTTTAAGGAAAAGTTATATTTGGTGTTTATCGACTTTCTGTGCTCAATGTAAAACTGGTTGCATAACTGCATATTTATTTCATACAGTTAATAGTGATATAACACATAAAATACCAAGACCTTATAAAATCTAGATTTTGTTAGGTGATCTTCAAGACTAGTCATTTTTTTTATTTGGACAAGTTAATATAAATGCAATAAAACATTTCTATAAAAAATAGTGTTGAGCGAGCACCTCTGTGCTCATATGCTCGGGTTCTCTGGCCGAGCACTAGGGGGTGCTCGAGTGCTCAGCCGAGCACCCGAGCATAATGTTAGTCAATGGGACTAAACCAGCCAAAGCTCGGAAGAGAGGATGGTGCCTGGTTAATAGAAAAAGGTCAGAATTGCGACTTCTCCTTTTTTACTCCTTTCACTCGTAAAAGTATGGTAATTAACTGAATTTGTCCGCATTAGCGTACAAAGCGTAGCATTAGCATACAAATTTGTCCGCATTAGCGTACAAAGCGTAGCATTAGCATACAAATTTGTCCGCATTAGCGTACAATGCGTAGCATTACCATACAAATTCATATGCATTAGTGTACAATGCGTAGCATTAGCATACAAATTCGTATGCATTAGCATACAATGTGTAGCATTAGCGTACAAATCAACATTACAGTGAATGCCAGTACTCTCCTGCACGTTTATTCGCTGCGTAGCAGCGCTGGAGTACACTCGGTGTTCGTCGAACACGGAGCGGACCCGAGCGTAGGCATGCTCAACACTAATAAAAAAATAAGTGGTTAAACCACTCTAGTGACATTGCCAATGACTCAGTGTAGTTGTTGAAATCAACCTCATGATAGGAATGTCTAGGGTAAGATGTGGACTGGCCAATTAAAGTATTGTCTAATGGGCTGTATAGGTCAAGAGGAAGATGATCCATTTCCAGCCAATCACTTGCCACTAGAGTTGATTCACAAATAAATTTGTATATCTCATTAATAATAAGTCCTGTGTATACACTCATAACATTTTCAATGCAATTAAAAATGGACAAGCACATGTTATAAATACAGTGTCTTGAAAAGGTATCCATATCCCTTGAATTTTTCCACATTTTTCTCACATTACACCTACCAACTACAAATCTATTTTATTGTCATTGTATGTCAACCACTGTTATGTACAGGTACGTCATGGTAGTTGAAGGGGTTAAGGGGTAAAGTCAATATTTCATTACAAAATGAGCTATAATATTTTTAGTGTTAAACTGACAAAATAAACAAAAACTCCTGAAATATTCCAGTTTTCACCCTAGTTACTGAAGAACACACAATAAGCTGGCAATTCCTATTTTCTGCAGCTCACGTATCGGCTTTGCTGTACATACTGGGATATGTTAAATACAGTAGCCTCCTTATCATTATAAGTAAGTATGGTTTAATGGCAGACAATAGGTATATTTTATAACTGGAGGCCTAGTCAAGATACTGTAGCAACAATATACACTAAACACGTTTGGGGCTTTGTATGCAGTTAACCTTTCACTCCCTGGTCTCTGTGAGAATGGCTAAATTCCTGGACAATATATTAGTCTATAGATATTTCTCTGACCATTCAATGCTGTCATACAGCACCCAAACCCTGCAAGGATAGACACATACAATACAGGAAAACATATAAACCTTCAGTGTGTTAGCCCCAGGATAGTTTTTCATTACAAAGTAAATAGCAACAATGTATTTAAATATCCTTTATTTCTCATATAGATTCATGCCTCTCTATTTTCTATTATTTTGACCTCCAGTATTAAATTATATTTTATCAACTTTCTGTAAACATATTATATTACAAAGGAAATACTGATGATTGTCATAGCAATATTTAATGCTCAATCAATAATACTGTATCTGTTTTCTCTATATATAGGTTACATAACTTTCTCTATACGTAGAAAGGCTTCTCTATTTGGTTACAAATTCAATAATGTATCATTGTCACTTACAGTACATACTTGCACTTCAGATAGGGACAATGTCACTCGGAAACCATATAGATGAAGCCACCGCAGAGTGCTATGATTTTTTTAGGGATTGACGTCTCATCACAGACAAATGTGTGAATTTTTCATGGTTCTCTCTATTCACAAAGCATGTTTCCACAGGAAGAACACATTTCGCTCTCCAAAGGGAGTCTTAGGAACAGTTTCATTATATTTGATTTATTTTCCCTTGTCACACCTCAGTGAAAGTGTTCATAAGCTTCTAGCTGATAAAAATGAAAAATATAGTTGAAATAAACTTATTGCCCAATTTTTATAGTAGGGAGAAAAGGCTTTCGTGGTGTAGATTTAGTAAGACATGCTTTAAATACACCCACCGGACGGCACTATTTTCTGTTCTAGAGTGGTTATCTGTAACTTTCACTGTAGCTTCTTTTATAGAGTGGATAAATAGCTTGATGTCAGCTCTTTCCTTCTTTTCTTCCAAACACTTGAAAAATAACAATAAAGTTAGATATAGGAGGAGAGGGTATAAAAATTCAGAGATCTATAATGTCGGCCATACATTCATATAGGAGCTCGAGTCATCCTGGCAGTGGTGTTACTATATCAGTTGCACGAGCCAAAGGAGCCCATAAATCCACTCACAACACTATTTGTTTGATCTTTCTGATTTCCTTTGATGTCTGTTATTCAAAGTATTATAAATCTAAGACACTGGACTAGAGGAGAAAGCAAGGACTACAAGTAGCAGCACACTGCTCTAGGCACAAAGACACATGCAAACATTGAAAACATGAATAAATGTAAACTGCATTAGTGTTATACTTACTATATGAAAATTAGAAGCACAATTTTGATCAAGAATATGTCGGGCCCATATAGCAGCAAAAAGGTGTGCTGCTACTTGTAGTCCTTGTTAGTTTTTACATTGCAGCCATGATAGCATGCACCTGAACTTCCTTTAACTCTCTTTTGCACTGGAATGGAGAAGACAGGGGAAGAAAATGTATTATGCAGGAATCCCCCCTCACACACACACACACTGTTAAAAAAGGGGCTCATTAGCCATTTGATGCCTAAAGTTGCAGTAAGTCAGTATATAGTCAAAGAAGGGAAGATGTAGAGAAAAATTCAGATGAGCACATTGTTCTTATAGCACATGTCTATATAGAAGGGACTGTATACGCTACCTCTACAATACTTAGAGTGGTGGTGGTAGTGTGTAAAGGTCTCTGTGAGGCTATTATCAGGACCTACAGCCCAACTAGATTAAAATTGGATATTCATGCACTGAGTGACACCAGAGAGCAAGAGCATGCATAGAACTATGCAGAAAGCACAGTGGGGTTAGAAAGTCCTCCTGCCCTTGTGTAAAACACTATAGATGCTGTGGTCACTATCATGAATTGGATGACTCCAATCAGAGAAGATTTAACTGCACTATAATCACTGTTAACTAGCTATGCATCAATAGGTCAGTTGAAAGACCCAGATATGCTGCAAAAAAGGGTATAGATGGACTGCAGCTGGCAAGTGTGAGGAGAACTTGTGCTGGGGAAGCAAGTTGAACTTTTGCACTAGGACTAGAGATGAGCGAGCATGCTCGTCCGAGCTTGGTGCTCGTTCGAGCATTAGGGTACTCGTAAGTGCTCGTTGCTCGGACGAGTATCTCGCCATGCTCGAGGAAATGGCAACTTCCGCATCGTGCTTTTTTGGCGCCTAAAAACACAGCCAATCACAAGCCAGGAGACTCTGTGTACCACCCAGCATCACGTGGGGCTCTTACATGTCGATAGCAGGGGTTGGCTGGCCTGATCAGGTGACCCTGGAATATACTACCGAATGGCCGCGGTGCTCGGCTCAGATGCTGTCTGGATGTCGTTAGGGATAGAGCTGCTGCCTTTCAGGGACAGTGTTAGGGCCTGCATTTAGTTATCTGTTAGGCAGGGATCACCCACAAAGAACCCAACAGCCCTTCTAAGGGCTAGAAGATATTTTATTTATTTTTTTTTGTCACTTGGCTGGCTGGCACTAGTAGTGCAGCTATCGCCATATCTAACCCTGTTTTTTTTTTATTGTTCTATCTCAGTGATACAAATCCATTGCACACAGCACTGTGGAACCATTCTGTGTGTCACAGTTCAGCACTGACTCACTCCAATCCATATATACTGTCCAGGTGACACTTTCTGTACGTCACAGAATACAACCAAGTCATTTGCTACCAATATCATCTACAGCTTGATCCAGAAAACTCTCTGTGCGACATTTGTCTGGGTCGCAGACTAAATAGCCACCGTTAACAGGGTGTCAGTCAGTTCTACCATAGTTCCTGCACGTCACGTTCCCAAAAAAACAAAATATAAAAAAAAAAATATTTTTTCAGTTGTTTTAGTTCAGTGATACAAATCCATTTTACTCAGCTGTGTGTAACCTTTCTGTGTGTCACAGTTCAGCACATTCGCTCCCATCCGTATATACTGTCCAGGTGAAACTTTCTGTACGTCACAGAATACAACCAAGTCATTTGCTACCAATATCATCTACCGCTTGATCCAGAAAACTCTCTGTGCGACATTTGTCTGGGTGGCAGAGTAAATAGCCACCGTTAACAGGGTGTCAGTGAGTTCTACCATAGTTCTTGTACGTCACGTTCCCAAAAAAACAAAATTAAAAAAAAAATTATTTTTTAGTTGTTTTAGCTCAGTGATACAAATCCATTTTACTCAGCTGTGTGTGACCTTTCTGTGTGACATAGTTCAGCACATTCGCTCCCATCCGTATATACTGTCCAGGTGACACTTTCTGTACGTCACAGAATACAACCAAGTCATTTGCTACCAATATCATCTACCGCTTGATCCAGAAAATTCTGTGTGTGACATTTGTCTGGGTCACAGACTAAATAGCCACCAATAACAGGGTGTCAGTGAGTTCTACCATAGTTCTTGCACGTCACGTTCCCAAAAAAACAAAATTTAAAAAAATATATAAAAAACAAATATAAAAAAAAAATTAGTTTTTCAGTTGTTTTAGCTCAGTGATACAAATCCATTTTACTCAGCTGTGTGTAACCTTTCTGTGTGTCACAGTTCAGCACATTCGCTCCCATCCGTATATACTGTCCAGGTGACACTTTCTGTACGTCACAGAATACAACCAAGTCATTTGCTACCAATATCATCTACCGCTTGATCCAGAAAATTCTCTGTGTGACATTTGTCTGGGTCGCAGACTAAATAGCCACCGTTAACAGGGTGTCAGTGAGTTCTACCATAGTTCTTGCACGTCACGTTCCCAAAAAAACAAAATTTAAAAAAAATATAAAAAACAAATATAAAAAAAAAATTAGTTTTTCAGTTGTTTTAGCTCAGTGATACAAATCCATTTTACTCAGCTGTGTGTAACCTTTCTGTGTGTCACAGTTCAGCAGATTCGCTCCCATCCGTATATTCTGTCCAGGTGACACTTTCTGTACGTCACAGAATACAACCAAGTCATTTGCTACCAATATCATCTACCGCTTGATCCAGAAAATTCTCTGTGCGACATTTGTCTGGGTCGCAGAATAAATAGCCATCGTTAACAGGGTGTCAGTGAGTTCTACCATAGTTCTTGCACGTCACGTTCACAAAAAAACAAAATATAAAAAAAAAAATTATTTTTCAGTTGTTTTAGCTCAGTGATACAAATCCATTTTACTCAGCTGTGTGTAACCTTTCTGTGTGTCACAGTTCAGCACATTCGCTCCCATCCGTATATACTGTCCAGGTGACACTTTCTGTACGTCACAGAATACAGCCAAGTCATTTGCTACCAATATCATCTACCGCTTGATCCAGAAAATTCTCTGAGTGACATTTGTCTGGGTCGCAGACTAAATAGCCACCGTTAACAGGGTGTCAGTCAGTTCTACCATAGTTCTTGCACGACACGTTCCCAAAAAAACAAAATTTAAAAAAAAAATATAAAAAACAAATATAAAAAAAAATTAGTTTTTCAGTTGTTTTAGCTCAGTGATACAAATCCATTTTACTCAGCTGTGTGTAACCTTTCTGTGTGTCACAGTTCAGCACATTCGCTCCCATCCGTATATACTTTCCAGGTGACACTTTCTGTACGTCACAGAATACAACCAAGTCATTTGCTACCAATATCATCTACCGCTTGATCCAGAAAATTCTCTGTGTGATATTTGTCTGGGTCGGAGACTAAATAGCCACCGTTAACAGGGTGTCAGTGAGTTCTACCATAGTTCTTGCACGTCACGTTCCCAAAAAAACAAAATTTAAAAAAAAATATAAAAAAACAAATATAAAAAAAAATAGTTTTTAAGTTGTTTTAGCTCAGTGATACAAATCCATTTTACTCAGCTGTGTGTAACCTTTCTGTGTGTCACAGTTCAGCACATTCGCTCCCATCCGTATATACTGTCCAGGTGACACTTTCTGTACGTCACAGAATACAACCAAGTCATTTGCTACCAATATCATCTACCGCTTGATCCAGAAAATTCTCTGTGCGACATTTGTCTGGGTCGCAGACTAAATAGCCACCGTTAACAGGGTGTCAGTCAGTTCTACCATAGTTCTTGCACGTCACGTTCCCAAAAAAACAAAATAAAAAAAAATATATTTTTTCAGTTGTTTTAGCTCAGTGATACAAATCCATTTTACTCAGCTGTGTGTAACCTTTCTGTGTGTCACAGTTCAGCACACTCGCTCCATTCCGTATATACTGTCCAGGTGACACTTTCTGTACGTCACTTAATTCTACCAGACTGAACAAGTTTGTGGGTTTCAGTACAGGCCCGTTTAATATTTTTTTTTTATATCATACACTTATATACAAACAATGTTGAACCCCAGGGCTAAGGGTCGAGGACGAAGGCGTGGGCGTGGGCATTCAATTACTTCAGGGGGCAGAGGCCGTGGTCCTGGGCAGGGTGAGACAGTATGTGCTGATGAGGGAGCTGTGGAACGCCGCAGAGTTACACTCCCTAGCTTCATGTCTCAACTTACAGGGACACGTGGTAGAGGACTGTTGAAACCACAACAGTGCGAACCGCTGATGTCGTGGATTGCGGACAATGCTTCAAGTAATTTGTCCACCAGTCAGTCTTCCACGCAGTCCACCCACGTTACCCAAGGGAGCACTCCTCTGGCTCCTCCACCTCAACCTCCTTCCCCCCAGTCTGCCCCCTCCCAGGAAAATTTGGAATGTGATCCGGCATACTCTCAGGAACTGTTTTCTGGACCCTTCCCAGAGTCACAAACCACTTCTCAGGTTGCTGCTGACCTCGTTCCCGATGCCCAAGTTTTCCAACTGTCGCAGTCTGTGGGTGATGATGATGACAATGTTGAGTTAGTGGAAGAATTTTGTAAAGAGGTGTCAGACGATGAGGAGACACGGTTGTCAGACAGTGGTGAAGTTGTTGTTAGGGGAGGAATTCCGAGGGGGGAGTAGACTGAGGAATCGGAGGATGATGAGGTGACTGACCCAAGCTGGGTTGATATGCCGAGTGAAGACAGTGCTTCTGAGGCGGAGGCGAGTGCTGCACCAGAACAGGTTGTAAGAGGCAGTGGTGTGGCCAGAGGGAGAAGCAGGGCCAGAGCTGGTGCATCAGCAGCAACTGTTTCACGTAGTAAAGCTCCCGTGGCGAGGCCTAGATGTTCGCAAGTCTGGAGGTTCTTTAAAGAAAGTGAGGATGACCGACGGACTGTGGTGTGCAACCTGTGCCACACCAGGATCAGCAGGGGTGCCACCACTACTAGCCTAACCACCACCAGCATGCGCAGGCATATGAGTGCTAAACACCCCACTCAATGGAACCAAGGCCGTTCACCACCTCCTGCGGATCACACCACTGCTCCTTCCCCTGTGTCACTTGCTGCCTCTGCTAGTCAACCCCCTGCGTCACTCGCTGCCTCTGCTAGTCAACCCCCTGCCCAGGACCCCGGCACAAGCACCTCCCGCCGGAAAACCACACCTTCGCCTCAACGATCCTCCACAGTGTCCACCAACGTGTCCCAGCGCAGCGTTCAGCTGTCTTTACAGCAGACGCTGGAGCGCAAGAGGAAATACAGTTCCACCCACCCACATGCCCAAGCCCTCAACGTCCACATCTCCAAATTGCTTAGCCTGGAGATGCTGCCCTATAGGCTGGTAGAGACCGAGGCCTTTCGCAATCTCATGGCGGTGGCTGCCCCTCGGTATTCCGTCCCCAGCCGCCACTATTTTTCCCGATGTGCCGTCCCAGCCCTACACCAGCACGTGTCGGAGAACATCATCCGTGCCCTGACCAATGCTGTTTCTGAGAAGGTCCACCTAACCACGGACACGTGGACAAGTGCTGCCGGGCAGGGACACTATATCTCACTGACGGCACATTGGGTTAACTTGGTGGAGGCTGGGACCGAGAATGACCCTGGGGCCGCTCATGTACTGCCCACACCAAGGATTGCGGGGCCTACCTCGGTCACGGTCTCTCAGACCTACTATGCCTCCTCCTCCTCCGACCCCTCCTCCTCCTCCTCCACCGAATTACCATCCATGGGCACGGCGCCTTCAGTCGGTAGCTCTAGGCGCAGCAGCAGTGCCGTGGGTAAGCGCCAGCAGGCGGTGCTCAAATTGCTGAGCTTAGGTGACAAAAGGCACACCGCCCAAGAGCTGTTACAGGGCATCACAGCGCAGACCGATCTGTGGCTGGCACCGCTGAACCTTAAGCCAGGCATGGTTGTGTGTGACAACGGGCGTAACCTGGTGGCGGCTCTGCAACTCGGCAGACTGACACATGTGCCATGCCTGGCCCACGTGTTCAATCTAATAGTTCAGCGGTTCCTCAAAACATACCCCAATCTGTCTGATTTGCTCACCAAGGTGCGCCGCATCTGTGCGCATTTCCTCAAGTCGACCACAGATGCTGCCACTCTCAGGGCAGCGCAGCGCCGCCTACAACTGCACGCTCACCGACTGTTGTGCGACGTGCCCACGCGATGGAATTCCACATTAAACATGTTATCCAGAGTTTACCAGCAGCGCAAAGCGATTGAAGACTGCCAGATGTCATCTTCCACCAGAACTGGTAGTCAGGTCAGTCAGATTACTCAAGTCTACAATGAGGAGTGGACGTGGATGTCTGATATCTGCCAGGTGTTGAGCAACTTTGAGGAGTCAACACTGATGGTCAGCGGCGATGCCACCATTATCAGCCTCACCATCCCGCTGCTTTGACTGTTGAAAAACTCATTGCTCAGCATCAAGTCGGATACTTTGCGCTTGTCACAAGAGACGGTGGAGGAAGATACGTCGCTTGATAGCCAGAGCACCTTCCGTTCTGTTTCTCAGCACGTATCGGAGGAGGGGGATGAGGATGAGGAGGAAGAGGAGGAGAATGTCGGCGAGACAGTAGAGGGTACCTGTCACGCTCGGGTGTGGGGGGAAAAGCCACACCGAGCGTATGAGGGATGGGAACAGACAAAACCAGGGAACTGGTCACCTCCTGCAGGGGACCCTAAGACTAGGCCCTAGCTGGCTACCAGTATGAACTAACCCGGGTGGTAGGAAAGCTCATACACAGGAACCTAATCTGAGTAAACCCTAGAACACCCTGCAGTCTAATGACACAAGAGAGTAACCTGTTCCTCCAAGCGTAAGGAGGAACAGGAGACTCAAACAGGAATAACCAAAGGAAGGGAAAACACTTAACTTTAAGTAGAACTCAGCAACAGGATCTCAGCCGAGATCCACACCACTCTCAACAGGTATGTAGCAGATATAAACCGCAAGGGATACTGGGAGAGGAAGAGGTAAGTAGGAGACAGCTAATTGCCCCGCAGCAACAGCTGAGGGAAAGGGGTGTGGAGAACAGCACCCAAACCACAGGGAATAGCCTGTCAAACCTGTCACTTAGAAAGCCGCGCAGAACGTCTGATTCCAGACGCAAGAACACTCGTGACATTACCCCCCCTTTTACGGGTGACCTCCGGGCACCCAGGACCAACTTTATCAGGGTGACATCTGTGAAAGGCTTTTACCAAACGACTGGCATTCACGTCAGATGCCGGTACCCATGACCTCTCCTCAGGACCATAACCCTTCCAATGAACCAGATATTGAAGGGTCCCACGAAGAACTCGAGAATCAATGATCTTGACAATCTGAAATTCCAAATTACCATCCACCAAGACAGGCGCGGGTGGCAAGGGAGATGGCTCCAGAGGTTCAACATACCTCTTCAACAAACATCTGTGAAACACATTATGGATTTTCAGGGCCTGCGGAAGTTCAAGACGAAATGCTACAGGATTAATAATGGCCGTGATTTTATATGGGCCAATAAATCTTGGACCCAACTTCCATGAAGGAACTTTCAACTTAATGTTCCTAGTAGACAGCCACACAGAATCACCCACATTTAGGTCCGGACCATTCATGCGTCTCCTGTCAGCCACACGTTTGTACTTGTTACCCATATTTATCAAGTTACTTTGAATTTTTCGCCATATGGAAGACAATGATGACGAAAAACGTTCTTCCTCAGGAATACCAGAAGTATCAGAACCACAAAATGTGCCAAACTGCGGGTGAAAGCCATATGCACCAAAAAATGGTGACTTACCAGTGGAGTCCTGTCTGCGATTATTTATGGCAAACTCAGCCAGAGACAAAAACGAGGACCACTCCTCCTGGTTCTCAGAGACAAAGCATCTCAAATAAGTCTCCAGATTCTGATTGGTACGCTCAGTCTGTCCATTCGTCTGGGGATGAAAGGCAGAAGAGAAAGACAGTTGTACCCCGAGCCGAGTACAGAACGCCCTCCAGAATCTGGACACAAACTGAGTCCCACGATCAGAGACAACGTCAGTGGGAATGCCATGAAGTTTCACAATATTGTCAACAAACACTTGTGCAAGAGTTTTAGCATTGGGGAGTCCGGGTAATGCAATTAAGTGCGCCATTTTACTAAAACGATCTACAACCACCAGAATAACTGTCTTACCAGACGACTCAGGCAGATCAGTGATGAAGTCCATGGATAGGTGAGTCCATGGTCTGGACGGGATGGGTAATGGAAGTAGGGGTCCAGAAGGACGAGTATGTGTCACCTTAGAGCGTGCGCAGACACTACAGGCTGACACATATTCCTCAACACACTTACGCAGACCTGGCCACCAGAATCTACGAGAGATGAGGTCGACAGTGGATTTACTCCCAGGGTGTCCCGCAAGCACCGAAGAATGATGCTCCTCAAAAACCTTATAACGCAAATCAGAAGGAACAAACAACTTCCCGGGAGGGCAAGACTCCGGCGCATCTCCCTGGGCCTCAAGCACTTTAGCCTCAAGATCAGGGTAAAGAGCGGATATCACCACTCCTTCAGACAGTATAGGGCTAGGATCTTCAAAATCACCACCCCCGGGAAAACTACCGTGACAAGGCATCCGCCTTCACATTCTTAACCCCAGGACGGTATGTGACAATGAAATTGAATCTGGTGAAGAACAAAGACCATCTGGCCTGCCTCGGATTAAGTCGTCTAGCCGACTCCAGGTAAGCCAGATTTTTGTGATCAGTGAATACCGTGATTGGATGATTCGCCCCTTCCAACCAATGACGCCATTCCTCAAAAGCCAACTTAATGGCCAGTAACTCTCGGTTACCCACATCATAATTTCTCTCCGCCACAGAGAGTTTCTTCGAAAAAAAAGCACATGGGCGCCATTTACCAGGTGACGGGCCTTGTGATAACACAGCTCCTACCCCCACATCGGATGCGTCAACCTCCACAATGAAAGGTTGTGACACATCTGGCTGCACCAATATAGGGGCAGAGGAAAAGCACTCCTTTACAGCAGAGAAGGCTTGCAATGCTGCATCAGACCACACAGAGACATCCGTCCCTTTCTTAGTCATGTCAGTTAAGGGTTTAACTATAGTCGAATAGTTCTTAATAAATTTTCGGTAATAGTTGGTGAACTACAAAAATCGCATAAGAGCCTTCAGATTTTCAGGTCGGTCCCAGTTCAGAACAGCACAGACCTTCTCTGGATCCATACGAAAACCTGAAGATGAAAGCAGGTATCCTAAGAATTGCACCTCATGTACAGCAAAAGCACATTTCTCTAATTTTGCATACAACTTGTTATCTCTTAAAATTTGCAACACCTGCCTCACGTGATCCTGATGTGTCACAATATCTGGAGAATAGATTAGTATGTCATCCAAATACACGACTACAAACCTCCCCACAAGATGATGAAAATGTCATTAACAAAATGCTGGAAGACAGCAGGAGCATTGGTCAAACCCAAAAGGCATGACCAGGTTCTCAAAGTGGCCCTCAGGAGTGTTAAAGGCCGTCTTCCATTCATCCCCTTCCTTGATCCTGACCAGATTATATGCCCCCTTAAGTCCAACTTGGAGAACACCTTGGCATCCACAATCTGGTTAAACAAGTCAGGAATCAAAGGAAGGGGGTACGGATCACGGACAGTAATCCTATTGAGTTCACGGAATCCAGACATGGCCTAAGGGATCCGTCCTTTTTTTTTAACAAAAAAGAACCCTGCTGCCACAGGAGATTTGGAAGGCCTAATATGTCTTTTGGCCAAAACTCTCAGCAATATATTCCTTCATGGCCGTTCTCTCAGGTCCAGAAAGGTTATACAGCCTAGATTTAGGCAATCTTATTCCAGGGATAAGATTGATAGGACAATCGTATTCCCGGTGAGGGGGTAAATCCTGACATCCACCTTCAGAAAATACATCAGAGAAATCCGATATAAAAGAAGGAAGAGTCTTAGTGGTTAAAGCAGAAAAAGATGAATTAAGGCAATTGTCAACACAATAATCGCCCCAATCCACAATTTGTCTAGTTATGCCAGTCAATGGACGGATTATGTTTGCTTAACCACGGTAAACCCAGAACCACAGGAGCAGGAAGACCTTCCAACACAAAACATGAAATAAGCTCCTGATGAAATTCACCCACTCTTAATTTGATATCATGCACCATCTGAGACAAACACTTCTGAGAGAGAGGTGCAGAATCAATGGCAAACACAGAAATCTTCTTAATCCAAAGAACTTGGTGACAATCCATGCATACGGACAAACTGAGCATCAATCAAGTTCACCCCTGCCCCGCTGTCAATAAACACCTAAATTTTCACAACCTTTGATTCTAGCGCCACCTCGGCAGTCAGGAGAAAACGGGTACTGCAGGATGAAGACAAATGCACATTTTCAGTCTCCCTACCCACTCCACCAAGAGTGAGATGAGAATTCAACGCCCCCTTTTCTTTTCTCTCCTTTAGAGATAGGAAGCATGGACATACATTGATAAAGTGTCCTTTCTGACCACAGAAAAAAACACACACCCTTTTTATTACCAAGATGATTGCGGGTGGCTACAGGGAGTGGCTCCCCTAATTGCATAGGTTCATCCCCAGACATCAACCTAGGGGAATATTCACCCAAAGTGTCATAGGAAGCTGGTACACTATGTGATAGTACGTCCTGAGAGCGGGGGCCCCTAGATCGCTCTCTCAGGCGCCTATCCATGCATACAGCAAGAGACATAGCGGCTTCCAAAGACACAGGGGTTTCCCTGAAAGGCCAAAGCGTCCTTCAGCCTTTCAGACAAACCTTGACAGAATTGGCTACGTAAAGCCGGATCGTTCCATTCAGTATTGGTCGCCCACCTCCGAAACTCAGAGCAATAAGTCTCAACCGGCCGCTCACCCTGACAAAGGTTACGTATCTGGGTCTCCGCCAGGGAGATACGATCCGGGTCATCATAGATAATCCCTAGGGTCTTGAAAAATTCATCTACCGACGGAGAGACAGCGATCCAGCCGTAGAGAAAAGGCCCATGACTGCGCATCCCCTTTAAGCAGCGAGATGACCACACCAACCTTCTGTTCCTCATTACCAGAAGAATGTGGACGCAGTCTGAAATACAATTTGCACGCCTCCCTAAATAGA
>ONZH01027444.1:0-111216 GCA_900303285.1 Rhinella marina | reverse complement strand
AGTGCTATTCTATACATTCCAGAACTGTAAGGGTTACATAGCATTATAAATCAATATAATGCCTTGCGTCCCGGCCAATGCTGGAAGTTCAGGCTAGGTGTCTCGCTATGAGTCCAGAGCATGACACTCGCTCGTCTGAAAGGGGCCTTATAGTGGAAAGGCTAAAGAGAGATGTGGCAGTCTACAATCAGCTGCTGTGGTTGCAACCGCTGTCCGTGCCTACAAAGTGCTGTCAGACTGCTGGTCCAATATTTCAGGATTTGGGGCCCCACTTTCAATTTTGCCCAGGGCCACACTTTGTCTAAAACCGGCCCTGTTTACCAGGCACAGCTCTGCACAGAATACAGGCTTACAGCATATACTGAATTTTTCTCACAGAAACAATTAGTTTTTAAAAGACTGTTGGGGCTTCCTATCCTGCACAGAATACAGGCTTACAGCATATACTGTATAGTTTTCTTCACAGAATCAATTAGTCTTTAAAAAGACTGTTGGGGCTTCCTATCCTACACAGAATACAGGCTTACAGTATATACTGTATACTGTTCTTCAGAGTATAGTCTTTAAAAGGACTGTTGGGGCTTCCTAACCTAACTCCTAACTGTTTGCTGCATACACTACACTAGCTAACACTGTCTGTCTCTTCTCCTTCCCAAAGCACAATGAGGCTGATGCTGCAGGTCCCTACCTTATGTAAATTTAGGTCACATGTCACTGCTGGGGAGGTATAGGGGCTGTTACATCACAGCAGGCGTTCCCGCAGGCTTCCCTTTGATGCTGATTGGCTGAAAAAAACGGGCATTTCAAACTTGCAGTGACGCACGAATAATCACGAGTCCGCGCTGCCTCGGGATGCCGAGCCGAGCCGAAGCGGGCAATATTCGTGCGAATCACGAATATTGCCGCTTCGATTCGCTCATCACTAATAAATTCCTATTTAGAAGAAAAAAATGGATATGGCCCTCCTCTCACCCAAAATATCTTCATAGTAGTATACAGTGTTAGTATTAAAACCGGTCATCATAGCAATTATGTACAGATTTATGTTGCAGAGCACCATCAACGACGGCGTCGGCGTCACCACGGTGATCGTCACCCTCGAGGCAGGACAGCCCCTACAGTACCTGCAGCTTCTAGTAAGTGTCAACATATTTAATTTATTTTTAATCCAAGCTATGTGGGAGTGCGGCTGCAGTGATATAAGAGCACTAGTGGTTAGGAATGGGATCCAGCCCAAAACTATTCCCATGTATCAGAAGTTACAACTGTTCATTAGTAGTGATGATCGAGCACCCCGACTTTGGGTGCTCAGGTGCTCTGGCCGAACACTAGATGGTGCTCGAGTGCTCGGCCGAGCACCCAAATATAATGAAAGTCAAATGGGAGAAGACCAGGCACCCCCTGATATGCTCCGCGATGTGCCAAGCATACCGATGCTCAAGCGAATATAGTGCTCGGGCAAGCATACTCGCTCAACACTATTCATTAGAGTTGAATGTAATATCAAAATTTAATGATTTTTGTCGGCTGCTGCATCACAGAGGAGCACCTCTCACCCTCCTCCACACCAGCGAGAAACGACCCCACCTGCCCCTCCAACACCACCAGCCCAACTTACCGAGTTAGAAAGTAGGTAAAATAAAAAGTGTAGTGGACCTTCTCTCGTTAAAATATAAGCTAAATTTATGTTTTATCTTTTGTAGCTCCAACCGTCCGGGAGGAGTTTTCCCCTGGACCATTGGAAGACCAGGCAGTATGCGTGTCCAGTAAGTACAAACCCCAAACTGACCATGTGTGGCCTTCTCAGTGAGCAGTTCAAAGAAAAAAAAGGCTCAATACAGATACATGTCACTGAATAACTCGTTCCAGTACATATACCAAATATATAATGACATGCAATTGCTAAAGTATTCTGATTCAGGTGCTGGTTTGAAAGTTTAGAATTTTTTTTTGTGGGACAACCCATTAAACTCGATCATACTGATTATGTTACTGTTTCCACCCCTACAGATATCCCCACTGACTTTGAATTGGAGGCAGCTTACGCCAATTTGAGACCAGGCTCCATGCTTCCTCCTGGCTTATTCGCGGCCTGCAGCTGGAGCTGAGAGAAATTCAGTACATGATGGCCAGACGTCGGCAAAGGCAGGTGTAACCTTTTTTTTGTCCTTTCTTTTGTTTATTATATATTTATTATTTGTTCAAAGTTATTATTTATTACTAAAATTATTCTTGTAAAACCTGTGTTTTGAGTGTTTTTTTTAAACCTTAAACTCCTTCCTAACATAGTGTGAATAAGACAGGAATGTCTGCTTAGGCAGGAGCCTCCAAAATTTGTCCAAAAGCCATTTTCCTGAATTAATCAACACAGCGGTGTCTGCCGGCCAAAGTATTACTAAATTACGCACACTCCGGTTCACTGATTACAATTTACAGTAAACGAAAAAGGCTTGCTTGGACAACAAGCCTGTACATTCTACCTTGTAAACATAAGCAGTGAAAATTATATATGGGTTTTTCATGCCACGGCCAGTAGTAGTAGGGGACGGGGTACATCAGCAGAGAGTGATTAGTAAATACAACAAACTGCGGTGGAGTATAACAATCTCCGCTAATGTAAATTGTAACGCGAGGCGGAGGTAACAACAGTGTAACAATTTTATTTTTTGATTCCATTATTTATTTAGTTTATATATATATATATATATATATACAGTACAGACCAAAAGTTTGGACACACCTTCTCATTCAAAGAGTTTTCTGTATTTTCATGACTATGAAAATTGTAGATTCACACTGAAGGCATCAAAACTATGAATTAACACATGTGGAATTATATACTTAACAAAAAAGTGTGAAACAACTGAAAATATGTCTTCTATTCTAGGTTCTTCAAAGTAGCCACCTTTTGCTTTGATTACTGCTTTGCACACTCTTGGAATTCTCTTGATGAGCTTCAAGAAGTAGTCACCTGAAATGGTTTTCACTTCACAGGTGTGCCCTGTCAGGTTTAATAAGTGGGATTTCTTGCCTTATAAATGGGGTTGGAACCATGAGTTGTGTTGGGCAAAACTCAGGTGGATACACAGCTGATAGTCCTACTGAATAGACTCTTAGAATTTGTATTATGGCAAGAAAAGAGCAGCTAAGTAAAGAAAAACGAGTGGCCATCATTATAAGAAATGAAGGTCAGTCAGTCCGAAAAATTGGGAAAACTTTGAAAGTGTCCCCAACTGCAGTCGCAAAAAGCATCAAGCGCTACAAAGAAACTGGCTCACATGAGGACCACCCCAGGAAAGGAAGATCAAGAGTCACCTCTGCTGCGGAGGATAAGTTCATCCGAGTCACCAGCCTCAGAAATCGCAGGTTAACAGCAGCTCAGATTAGAGACCAGGTCAATGCCACACAGAGTTCTAGCAGCAGACACATCTCTACAACAACTGTTAAGAGGAGACTGTGTGCAGCAGGCTTTCATGGTAAAATAGCTGCTAGGAAACCACTGCTTAGGACAGGCAACAAGCAGAAGAGACTTGTTTAGGCTAAAGAACACAAGGAATAGACATTAGACCAGTGGAAATCTGTGCTTTGGTCTGATGAGTCCAAATTTGAGATCTTTGGTTCCAACCACCTTGTCTTTGTGCGACGCAGAAAAGGTGAACGGATGGACTCTACATGCCTGGTTCCCACCGTGAAGCATGGAGGAGGAGGTGTGATGGTGTGGGGGTGCTTTGCTGGTGACACTGTTGGGGATTTATTCAAAATTGAAGGCATACTGAACCAGCATGGCTACCACAGCATCTTGCAGCGGCATGCTATTCCATCCGGTTTGCATTTAGTTGGACCATCATTTATTTATCAACAGGACAATGGCCGCAAACACACCTCCAGGTTGTGTAAGGGCTATTTGACCAAGAAGGAGAGTGATGTAGTGCTATGCCAGATGACCTGGCCTCCACAGTCACCAGACCTGAACCCAATCGAGATAGTTTGGGGTGAGCTGGACCGCAGAGTGAAGGCAAAAGGGCCAACAAGTGCTAAGCATCTCTGGGAACTCAGATACTTTCAGGTGACTACCTCTTGAAACTCATCAAGAGAATGCCAAGAGTGTGCAAAGCAGTAATCAAAGCAAAGGGTGGCTACTTTGAGGAACCTAGAATATAAGACATATGTTCAGTTGTTTCACACTTTTTTGTTAAGTATATAATTCCACATGTGTTAATTCATAGTTTTGATGCCTTCAGTGTGAATCTACAATTTTTATAGTCATGAAAATACAGAAAACTCTGTACTGTGTATATATAACTATATATATATATATATATATATATATATATATATATATATATATATATATATATATATATTGTCATGGCCAAAAGTTTTGAGAATGATACAAATATTAATTTTTACAAAGTCTACTGCTTCAGTTTTTATAATGGCAATTTGCATATACTCCACAATGTTATAAAGAGTGATCAGCTTAACAGCAATTACTTGCAAAGTCAATATTTGCCTAGAAAATGAACTTTATCCCCCAAAACACATTTCAACATCATTGCAGCCCTGCCTTAAAAGGACCAGCTAACATCGTTTCAGTGATTGCTCCATTAACACAGGTGTGGGTGTTGATGAGGACAGGGCTGGAGATCAATCTGTCATGATTAAGTAAGAATGACACCACTGGACACTTTAAAGGGAGGCTGGTGCTTGGCATCATTGTTTCTCTTCTGTTAACCATGGTTATCTCTAAAGAAACACGTGCAGTCATCATTGCACTGCACAAAAATGGCCTAACAGGGAAGAGTATCGCAGCTAGAAAGATTGCACCTCAGTCAACAATCTATCGCATCATCAAGAACTTCAAGGAGAGAGGTTCCATTGTTGCCAAAAAGGCTCCAGGGCGCCCAAGCAAGCGCCAGGACCGTCTCTTAAAAGTGTTTCAGCAGTGGGATCGGGCTACCAGCAGTGCAGAGCTTGCTCAGGAATGGCAGCAGGCAGGTGTGAGTGCATCTGCACGCACTGTGAGGCGGAGACTCTTGGAGCAAGGCCTGGTCTCAAGGAGGGCAGCAAAGAAGCCACTTCTCTCCAGAAAAAACATCAGGGACAGACTAATATTCTGCAAAAGGTACAGGGAGTGGACTGCTGAGGACTGGGGTAAAGTCATTTTCTCTGATGAATCCCCTTTTCGATTGTTTGGGACATCTGGAAAACAGCTTATTCGGAGAAGACGAGATGAGCGCTACCACCAGTCTTGTCTCATGCCAACTGTAAAGCATCCTGAAACCATTCATATGTGGGGTTGCTTCTCAGCCAAGGGAATCGGCTCTCTCACAGTCTTGCCTAAAAACACAGCCATGAATAAAGAATGGTACCAGAATGTCCTCCGAGAGCAACTTCTCCCAACCGTCCAAGAGCAGTTTGGCGATCAACAATGCCTTTTCCAGCATGATGGAGCACCTTGCCATAAAGCAAAGGTGATAACTAAATGGCTCAGGGAACAAAACATAGACCTTTGGGTCCATGGCCTGGAAACTCCCCAGATCTTAATCCCATTGAGAACTTGTGGTCAATCATCAAGAGACGGCTGGACAAACAAAAACCTACAAATTCTGACAAAATGCAAGCATTGATTGTGCAAGAATGGACTGCTATCAGTCAGGATTTGGTCCAGAAGTTGATTGAGAGCATGCCAGGGAGAATTGCAGAGGTCCTGAAGAAGAAGGGTCAACACTGCAAATATTGACTTGCTGCATTAACTCATTCTAACTGTCAATATAAGCTTTTGTTACTCATAATATGATTGCAATTATATTTCTGTATGTGATAAAAACATCTGACAAACACACATAAAAACCAGAGGGCAGCAGATCATGTGAAAATATAATATTTGTGTCATTCTCAAAACTTTTGGCCATGACTGTATATATATATATATATTTTTTTTTTTTTTTGGCAGGGGGAGTAAAGGCTCCAAAACAAATTTAAGAATACTAAATAGAACTAATATAACAGTGTATAACAACAGCTACTCGCCTGCTAAGCGGTAATGTAGAAAACGGAGGCGGAGTTAGACAACAGTTTTGGGTTTTTAAAAGAGTTTTGGTTCGGAGACTTCGGTTCACACAGCCCTTGACGTGACACAAGACAATTGACATGTAACGTTATGGACCGGCTGACTGCAATAGTGGGAAAACACTTGGACTATTTTGGCCTGCAAGGCCTGATCTAATCACCTGCCTCAGCAATAGAAGTATGAAATTCAGAGGTAATCCAGCCTTTATTCATTTTTATAAAGGTGTTTTTTTGCACACTGCCAGGTAACAGTTTGGTCCTTTTGGGTGTCACCACCCCCCCAGAGCCGTTAAAAACACTCCCTCGACCCCTGAGCAAGTCGGACTCTGCCGGCGATACACGTGGGGCGAGCAGGCTATTCATATATGCACGCCGTTTTGCATCCAGGGCTTCTTGCATTGCACAATATATTGGGGACAGGTAGTATTGACTCTTTTACCATGCTGCTTTATTTCATGACCATGGTTGTACCTACCTTTGTCCTGTGTTTGCACTTTCCTGTTATTTAGCCTGGATCTACATTTATTGGGTCTGATTTTTTGGTGACCCTTACAGCATTTGCCTGTGTCCTGGGGATACCGCACCAGCACATATTTATTGTATACAACTTTTAACTTTTGCTCTGTTGTGTCTGTCTAATAAAATTTGTTATATTCATTTTATTCAGATGTGCATCGTGTACTGGTTCTCTTTTAGACCCTCAGGGTCTTGCTTTGACACTAAAAACCCTCTCTGACATGACACTTGAGGCTGGGCAGGAAAGAATTCCTAATGCATAGTGGGCAAGTTATGGCCACTGTTGTATTCTGCCTGCCCAGAAGTCCAGGGGGTCTGAGAAGAGGCTTTATGAGCCAGACTGCAGGTAAGCCTGAACCTGCTCATTGAGGCAAGTGGTCTGGGCCTGCTCACTTGGATGAGGCTGTTGGGAGGCAGAGAAAAATTGCTGCATCATACTCATGAGGCTAAACTGTCTGCTGCTGGTTGTGTCAGGAGGATGACTCTGCCGGGCCTCCCTTTCAGAGAAGCTGGCAGCAGGATGAAGCTGGCTAAAAGCTGTGGCCAGGTTACTACATAGCTTCTCCCGCAATGATGCTAATTTCTCCTCCCTTTCCTGGGGATGAAATCAATCCCTCATGCTGGATTGATAATGCGGGTCCAGAAGCATCGCCAGCCAGAATTCATCTGTCTGCCTTATTTTTAGGATACATCTGTCACTCCGTAAGCATGTGAGTATACAGCTTGCCATCTTGGCCAGCATGCCTGAGGAGCCAGTTCTTTCCATCTCAGACTCTCTCTGAGACACTTCAGTGTCCCTGAAAGTCTCATCATCGTCATCCTCCAGATCCTCCAGCTGTGTCGCCTCCTTCTCCTCTTGGTCATCATCATCCTCATTAAAATCTTCCTTCTCTACCTGAAGCTCCTCATCCTCTTCCTCCATCTGCACTGCAAGGGAGCTTTGGCGTTGGGGCTCCCCTACAGTGACAGCATGGCGGGCAGACAAATGGCCTGGATTTCTTTCCCCCATTGCCCCCTGCTGCATGAGCGTGAGTGTCTTTTCCAGCACAAATATTAGTGAAATTATGTCATTCACACTGCATCTGTGCCAGCTGACCAATTTAGTGGCTTCTTCAAAGGGCGTTAGAACAGTGCAGGCATCTCGGACCAGCCTCCACTAATGGGAATCAAAGCCGCACTTGCTCCCTATGGTCGAAGATTCTGGCTGCTGCTGGACAAAATCATCCACTGCTCTACGCTGCTCAAGGAGCCGGTGCAGCATATGAAAAGTGGAATTCCAACTGGTTGGCACGTCACCTATCAACCGGTGTGGCGGAAGACCGTTTTGCCGCTGCAGTTCCAGCAGAGCGTGGTGAGACACATAAGAATGGCTCAAATGAGTCCAAAACTTCCTCGACTTTGCCAGCAATGTGCGCAGGCCAGTGAATGTTTTTAGAACTCTCTGCACCACTAGATTTAGGACATGTGCCATACAGGGAGCATGTGTGAATTGACCCAGGTTCAGCACTGCCACTATATTTGTCCTGTTGTCACTCATGACCTTGTCCACTTCCAGCTGGCGTGGAGACAGCCAGCGCTCTATTTGCTGCTTGATGTAATACAGCAAGCGCTGGCCTGTGTGGCTGCTGCTGCCAAGATAAATGAAGTCTAAGACTGCATGGCAGCGTTTCACCTGGCACATATGATATGAAGAGGGGGGGTAACTCTTTGCCCTTATGCTCCAACAGGTGGACTGCCCATGGAGGTGGAAGCGGATAGTTGATGGGTGGTCTTCTGCAATCCTGGCTGGAAAGCGTGTGGAGGTGCCAACAACAATTGGCCCGGTTGCTGGGGGTTTCCTGCCTCGCTGCCACTAAATACATTCAGCCAATGGACAGTAAAGGACATGTACTTCCCCTGGCCAAAAGCAAAGCTCCAGGTGTCCACCGTGACGTGCACAGTGCTGCAGAGAGACAGCTGCAGGAAGCGTCCAATATTGTCTGCGACATGGGAGTAAATGGCGGGGATAGCTTTGTTTGAGAAGTAATGCCAGCTAGGGACTTGCCAGCGTGGTTGAGCGCAAGCCGTTAGCTCCCTAAAAGCTGTGCAGTCAACCAATTTGTACAGCAGAGACTGCACAGCCAACAACTTGTCAGGTGACAATTCAGTTTGCACACTGTTGGATTACTTGTGGCGTAAACCTGCTTCCTGGCCACGCACTCGGCAAAGGACGGCTGGCGAATGAGAGGAGGTGGAGACATGCACACAGTGGGCGATGAGGTGTATGTACTAGTTACGCCCCTGGATGCAGGCTGAGTTATGCCCCTAGATGCGGCCGGCCTGACGTGAGGGACCCCAGGGGAAGTAGCCAGCTCTTCAGTTTTAATGCACTTCTCTAAATTGGCGGAATGACGCTGCTTCAGATAAAGCAGTGGTCCCTACATTTGTGTCTTTTTCACTGCTCAATTTCTGTTTACACAAATTACACGTGGCCATGCTGCTGTCCCCTGTCAGAGTGGTGAAATACTTCCACACACCCGACGTGCACCCTCCATAGCTGGCCAAGCTTGTAGCCCTAGCACGCTTACACCCTGGTGCTGGCCCCACTATACTTGTGGTCTCGCTAGTTCCCAAGGAAGGCCTGGCCCTGGGCCTAACTCGCCTCTGCCCCCTGTTGCTGCCACTACTACCACCCTCCTCCTCGGAGATCAAACCCTCCTCACCAGCCCCATCCGCCTCCTAGGTCCTCCGGTCTAACACATCAGATTCATCATTAGACTCCTCCCCACCACTTTTTTTGGGACTGCAAATTAGGCTGTTCCCCACCAACCTCCAATTCGGGGCAGTCCAAACTGTCACTGCCCTCTAAAAAATCCTCAGGGAGGCTGTCCTCTATAACCGCCGGATTATGTCATGTGGTTCGGTGGCCTTTTATTTTATAAATTGTATAGGGGACACCACTAGGAAGGGGTACTGAAGCCGGAGAGGTGGCAGAAAATGATGGGCTTTGCTGGAGTGGAATGGTGGAGCAGGAGGAATGCTCTGATTCTGACCCCTGGCTACATATGGATACCGTATCAGCAGATGACAGCAGATCATGCGGCTGTGACTGAAATGAGCATGCCATCCACTCCACCACCTCATCCACTTTCTCCTCCACTACAATTTTGCTCCTTTGTGACTTAGCCTGATTGAACAGTGGCCAACTATTGCGAATTACAGAAGTAGAAGCTCCGGCTACAGGTCCTTTGGCACTGCTGCCCTGTGCCACCTTCTCCTTTTTTTTGGAGATCGAGGTCTGGCTGGAACTGGACCCCTTTTGCTTATCAATTCCAGACATTTTTCACTTGACTGTGGTCCTGCAGCTGGTTTTTGTCTTTGTCCCTATCGCTCTCCCTGTCTCTCTCCCTATCTCTCTCCCTGTCTCTCTCCCTGCCTAATAATTTACTAGCCCTGCACTTGCCCTGCAGTATCCTTGATATGTGTAATATTGATTCCCAGAAAAATTACACCCCAATTTTAACAAAACAGGTCCCAGTCTTTAGGGACTTCACACACAGTGCTTCTGCTTGTCTCAGCAGTCGCAGCACAAGTGATGCGTCACTGGCTTACCGAGCCTGAGCCAATCAGAGCAAGCCCTGCCCACTAGGTCGGGTGACCGCTTTCTTCCCCGGCTTTTGCCGCACGAATAACGAACTAACAGTGAAAGTTCACTAATTAGCTGAATTTGTACGCATCAGCGTATAAACTAACTTATTAGTAGCATTAGCGTACAATTTATCGAACAAGTACATAGCGAATGCGTAGAAAGCCTTGAGAACATTTTCAAATCTAGCAAAACAAATCTCAAAAAATTCAGATTCGCTTCACAGCAGAACATTTCCAAGATTCATATCGAATCTACGAAGCGGCGAATAGATTCGCTCATCTCTAGTCCTGTGTAAAGGGACCTTTAGAATATTCTATCCATATGTTATCACTTACCTTGAGGGTAAAACCTATTTATAGGGAATCTGTGATCAGATTTTGCTGCCCAATCTGTATATTAAGCTGGTGACAGATTCCCTAAGAAAAATGCTGGGTCACTTGCTTGACTTGACTACAATTGCTTTGCAAACTTCTGTATGGAACAGCTCAGTCTAGTCTATACAGAATGTGCACAAGATGGTCCTCATAGTTATATGCTCCCAATACTTTCACCACTGTATTGAGCAGTGTCCTCTTCTAATTGATTTCAAGTATACAAGAGGATAAATGGGAGAGCATTAAATCCACATTGAGCAATTACACTACAAAATTTATACCTGTAAGTAAGCAGTATAAACTGATAAAATTAAACCCACCATGGCTTATAGCTACTGTAAAAAGGGCAATAAATGACAAAAAAGGGCAGTTAAAAAATAGAAATCCGGGTCATCTGTAGCATTTGAAGATTATAAAGGGCTAAATAAAAGCTGTAAAAAGGAGATAAAATCTGCCAAAATACAAAACGAGCAGCAGGTGGCAAAAGAAAGCAAAACAAATCACCAAAAATTATTTAAATATAAAAATGATAAAAAAAAACAAAGTCTGAGCAGGTTGGTTCCCTAAATTACTGTAAAGAGAGGATAGCCACTGAAGATAAGGGAAATGCAGAGTTACTAATGTTTTTTTTTAGGTCTGTATACACAAAAGAAGAGAAAGGAGTTGATATTGGTGGTGCCAGGGCTGTTAGTACATCCAGTCATATACTCCACTGGCTAACTAGTGATATGGCCCAAGCTAAGTTAAATAAGGTAAATGTGAACAAGGTTCTGGGACCAGATGGATTACACCCAAGAGTTCTTAAAGAGCTCAGTTCAGTCATTGCTGTGCCCCATTGCTGTGTCATTTTTAAAGATTCTCTAGGTACTGGTTCAGTGCCAAGTGACTGGTGCAAAGCAAATGTGGAAACCATATTTAAAAAAAGGGATCTAGGTCCTCCATAGGTAATTATAAACCAGTTAGTTTAACTTATGTTGTGGGGAAAATGTTTGAACAAGTCTTAAGGGACTATATACAGGAGTATGTGACTGCAAATAATATCATACATGATAACCAGCATGGGTTTATCGAGGACAGAAGCTAATTTGTTTTCATGAGGAGGTGAGTAGAAACCTGGACAGAGGAGTGGCTATGGATGTAGTGTTTCTGGATTTTACAAAGGCTTTTCATACTGTCCCTCATAAATGTTTAATAGGTAAAATAAGGTCTATAGGGTTGGAAAGTATAGTTTGTAATTGGATTGAAAACTGCCTGAAGGACCATGTCCAGAGAGTTGTGGTCAATGATTCCTATTCAGAATGGTCCGGGTTATAAGTGGTCCCAAAGTTCAGTGCTGGGTCTTCAATTATTTAATTTATTTATTAATGATATCGAGGATGGGATCACTAGCACCATTTCTATTTTTGTAGATGAGACTATGCTGTGTAGTACTGTGCATTCGATGGAAGATGTCCATAAAATACAAGCTGACTTGGACACTCTGAGTGATTGGGCATCAACTTGGTAAATGAGGGTCAATGTGGATAAATGTAAAGTTATGCATCTTGGTAGTAATAATCTCCGTGCTTCATATGTCCTAGGGGAGTCCTTGTAGATGATAAATTAAATAACAGCATACAATGTCAATCAGCTGCTTCTAAGGCTATCAGGATATTGTCATGCATTAAACGAGGCATGGACTTGGGGGACAGGTATGTAATACTATCACTTTACAAAGTGTTGCTGAGGCCTCATCTGGAATATGCAGTTCAGTTCTGGGCACCAGTCCATAGAAAGGACGCACTGCAGCTGGAAAAAGAGGAGAGCAACTAAACTGATAAGGGGCATGGAGGGTCTTAGTTATGACAAAAGATTAAAATAATTACATTTACTTAGTCTTCAGAAGATACGTCTAAGGGAGAGATGATTAGGATAAGGGAGACAAATATATAAATAAACCATACAAAAAATATGGTGAAAAGCTGTTCCATGTAAAAGACAGGAGGGCATTGCCTCCAACTGGAGAAGGAAAAGTTCCATCTCCAGAAGAGTTAAAGCTTCTTTACTGTAAGAACTGTTAATCTGTGGAATAGACTTCCTCAGGACGTGGTCACAACTGGGACAATGGACAGTTTTAAAAAGGGTTTAGATACATTCTTAAAAGTAAATTACTTTAATGCTTATGAAAATATGTAAAAATCTGAGTCTCACTTCCTTTCCTTTCTTATCCCTTGGTTGAACTTCATGGACTTATGTTTTTTTTCAACCATATTAACTATGAACATGGTACCTAAGTGGCAGGAATTGCATTGTGGCCTATCAACTATTTAACATAGCAAGATTTTGGATTTCATGCAGAACCTAGCCACATTAGTTAAAAAATGTAGGTGGTTAGTGGCATATTACATTGCAGTTGTCACTTGAAACCAATCCAAAAAAATATTTACAATGTTACTTATTTTTTATTATCTACAGTATGTGGCAGTTCCTATGTGGCCTATGTTTCTGAAGTTTCCTTTATTTGAACAGCATCATTCTGAAAATCCTGTAAAGTTATCTGAGCTGGCCATGGTAATGGAACAGCATTATTGTGGGCCTCTAGATAATCAACTTATTAAGCACTGAGTAAATTCATATACGACTACGAGTGGTGATATATTTTATCTGAAACATATACAGCTGAGATGAAGCAAGCATCAGCGCATATCTAAGAGAATGTGATCAAGGTGCAAGATATTTTATTGTTAATACATAGTGAAATAAAGTTATAGATGGTAGCTTCCCTTTCATAAAGCATAAAGTTATAAACATATGTCAGAATTTTAGACCAACTGAGGTATAGATATTAATCTACCCACTGATCTTTAAAACAAAGAGTCATTAACCATCTACTGGGAACAGTACCCTTTTGGTTCCAATTGGTATCTGTTGACACCCTTGGAGAGTAAAAAAGAAAGAAAAAAACATAGTAAGTATAGAGCCAACATACATCTCTCAGAGGTTAATGTTGAAGGGGCATATCTCCCAAGAGAATGCTTGCCTCATTTTTTCTAGCAATTATTGGGGGCTTTTACTTAACCACCTAACTGTTCTGCCCGAGTCCAGCTCGGGCAGTGTGAAAAGTAGCTAACTGAAGGGGGGGGGGGTGCCAAAGAAACAGGAGAAATCACTGACATCAAGTTGGGAAATATTGCAAGCGAAACCTGTTTTTACTTGCATTTTCAGCTGCATTCACAGCATCCCGTATTCTATCAGTGATATCTTTCTCTGTCCTGAACATATTGCTGTCATTGTGATATTTTCTGAAAGCTTTGAATGTCTGATTTCAAACAAGATCAGTTGCATGTTTCTAGCTGCTACCATTCAGGAGGTAGCAGTATCTAAAACAGCCCTCCCCCTCCAGTTAGCTACTTTTCCCACTGCTGGAGCTCCACTCTGGCAAAACAGTTAGGGGGTTAAAGAACTATATTATCTGTCTCCGTGACATATCATACATTTTATGAAATTACATCAGTAATGACCTTACAGCAGAAAGTCCTGAAGTTTCAAGGGAAAATGTCAACCTTTACAACTTATTTGGCCCCTAATCTCTTCACACCTGGACCTTAATTATTTATACAAAGAACATTCTTCTTTTTCAAACTGGCATTTTTAATACAAATTCCATTTTTATAGTCTGCTAATGGTACAAGCATAAAAACTTAACAGTCCAAGCAAGAGTAACTTAGTTTAGATGTTGCTAGAAGATAGGTATTAAAACCCATTACTAAAGTGTGACATTTGTGCACATTCTGACCAATTATGGATGCAATGAGTAATGCTACTTTTTATGTGCGCTGAGTGCTTTCAACCACATCTAAGGAATCAATTTTCTTAAGTGGACTACTGCAGTTAGGAAATTCATGCTATACGTTATAAAAATAATATGCATTTTAAGTACAAAACTAGTGGTCTTTTATTTTTTCAGCCTTGCAGATATTTAAAGAATCTCAAAATGACTAATCAAAGTGAGATTTATGCAATGAAAATTCCAGCATTTTTTTTTAAATGACATATTAATGTTCATCCACATGCACATTTAAAGATATAATATTTCAATAAGATGGTTACTGACATTTTATGATTAAGATTAGGTTTTATTCCATAGACTTTTTACTTCAACTGTATGGGTATTTAATTCCAAGTATTGCACACTATGAAATGTCAGTGATCATCGTTAAATACTATATGTTGACTTTTTAAGTTACTGTAGCAAATAATTTAAAATCTCTTGGTAGAAGATTTATGCTATGATTTATGTTTTGTGACAACACTTGTCTCCTTTCCAGCAAAAAATATCCCATATCCAGTAGAGTGCTAGGCTATTGCTCTCAATGTCAAAGAGTTTGAATGGAGCTGTAGGGAACCACTGTATTCAAACATCACATAGTTGTGGTCCAGTGAAATATCTTGTTAAAAGACCACTGTCAATAAAATAAAATTATCATGAATCCATAGTACAGATAAATATAATAAACTTTTTAATATAATTTATAAAAAAGTGCTAGCTCTAACAACATTCTTCCTCCCTTTGTATCTACTTTTATAGGTAAATAAGCTACAGATGTGTCCACACTTAACATCACTTTTCTCAACATGTCCTGAGATGTGTGTCACGAAATGACGTTATAGCTAAATTGGATACATTGCAATACAACTTTCAGACACCAGGTGGTGCATGGTGTTACTAGCTATACAAGTTTCAGACACCAGTTGGCGCATGGTGTTACTAGTTATACAACTAGTTTTTTTAGTGTGCAATGATTATCATATATTTTGACCTGTGCCATTGTTCACCATAATTCTATATGCCGTATACTATGATTTAGATACAGTTAGTGTCAGTATACAGTGCTAGTCTAGTATTATATTTGTTATATGCAAAATAACACACACCAACCATAATATTATGCATAGATTATTATATACTTTTAACAGTCCCATTACATGTTACAAATGTACATAATACAATTCAGGGAGTCAGTATATACCGCAATTTTAGCATGACATTTAAAATACCTATTAATTATCTGCTGAGCTGTGTATCTAATCCTATCATTAGAGATGAGTGAATTTTTCATAAATTCGATTCGGCTGGTTCGCCGAATTTTCTGAAAAGATTCGCTTTGATCCGAATAAATTTGTTGAGAATCACGTTAAAAAATGGCTACTTCCGTGCTGCAGAGAGCCTGGATAGTGGTGTACAACACTGTGCCTTGCAGTAAAACGCATAGGGAGTAGTGTTGAGCGAGCACCTCTGTGCTCGTATGCTCGGGTGCTCTGGCCGAGCACTCGAGCATAATGTTAGTCAATAGGACTAAACCAGGCAACCCCCGCTCGGAAGAGGGGAGGGTGTCTGGTTAATAGGAAAAGGTCAGAATCGCGACTTCTCCTCTTTTACTCCTTTCGCTTGTAAAAGTATGCTAATTAACTGAATTTGTACGCATTAGCACACAATGCGTACACATTAGCGTCCAAATGCATACGCATTAGTATACAAATTCGTACGCATTAGCATACTATGCAAAGCATTAGCGTACAAATCAACATAACAGTGCGGGGAAGAGATTTGAGCATTGCGCTCGAATACACTCTGTGTTTGGCCGAACACCGAGCGGAGCCGGGCATAGGCATGCTCGGCCGAACAGCGAGTTCGGCCGAGCATGCTCGCTCAACAGTAATAGTGAGTCTACTGTGGTAGTGAAAGAATACTGTGAACCAGTGTGACACGCACATAACAGGCTTCGCTCTTAGAATCGCTGCACACTTTTATGTATTTGGGCAGTTAAGGGGCCAAAACTCACCAAACAACTCAAGTATGAACGCAGCCTTACAGGTCAATGTTAGCGCCAGCTATAAAGAATCGTGCAGAGGCCCAAAATCCTACTAGAGCGCCAAAAGCGCATGCCTTTTACACCAATTCACTGATTCCACATACATTTCGACAGAACCTGTTCACACGCTTATACAAGCAGAGCCCCCCCAGACAGCGTGGAGATGGCAGTGGCAGTAGCATCAGCAGACTATAGAGTGGCATGACGACAGTGTGGCCAGATGGCAGCAGCATGAGTAGGCCACAGAGTGGCAGAATGACAGACCCTGGAAGTGGCAGTAGCAGTGGAAGTAGTAGTACAATTTGGAGGCCACAGAGTGGCACAATTACCTAATTTTGACGTAGCAGTAGCTAGGAGACGGCATGTGGAGTCGGCGGCGACAGCAGCATCAGGCCGGAGAGTGGCATGATGACATACCCTGAAGAGCAGACCGTAATAAAAAATTCTCGTCCTTTTGGTTAAGATCAACTGTAGCATATGTTCTTATCAGTATCGGGGCTGGTTATGCCAGCGGACGGGAACGTAAGACAGAGGAGGTGCAGTGAAGGCCCCAGCTTCGCCTTGACTCTGACAAAATGTCAGTATTGACCCAAGACGCCAAGAAAGTTTGGAGTTCCATCTGAGCTGGCGGTCAGCAGGGAGCTTAGCTACCACCTGTGGGAGCCCCTGCCTCTCGCCTCCCCCATGCTCATAGCTGAGTGTCCCAGGGGCCAGAATAGTTTACTTTTAAAAATTCGAGTGTTCAAAACAAACAGGGTTTCCTGTGTACTTGAGCTTTGAAAAATGGAATAGGACTACAGAACGTACCAAAAATTTACGAGTGACATGCTGCTGCCGAGCAGAAGGTCCAAAAAATTCTAATCAATTTACTAAGGCAACGAGTGGCACCATAACAGCAGCTGCAACAGGCAGCGGTCGAAAAAATGTCAAGGCCACAGAGCGGCACCATAACAGCAGCTGCAAGAGGCAGCAGCAGTCGAACAAATTTCAAGGCCACAGAGTGGCACTGTAACAGCAGCTGCAAGAGGCAGCAGCAGTCAAACAAATTTCAAGGCCACAGAGTGGCACCGTAACAGCAGCTGCAAGAGGCAGCAGGCAAACATTTTCAAGGCCATAGTGGCACCGTAACAGCAACTGCAAGAGGCAGCAGTTGAATACATGTGCTAGGCCACAGAGTGGCACTGTAACAGCAGCTGCAAGAGGCAGTGGTAGTCGAAAAAATTGCAAGGCCACAGAGTGGCACCGTAACAGCAGCTGCAAGAGGCAGAAGTCAAACAAATTTCAAGACCACAGAGTGGCACTGTAACAGCAGCTTCAAGAGGCAGCAGTCGAAGAAATTTCAAGGCAACAGAGTGGCACCGTAACAGCAGCTGCAAGAGGCAGCAGTCGAATACATTTGCTAGACCACAGAGTGGCATCGTAACAGCAGCTGCAAGAGGCAGCAGTCAAACAAATTTCAAGGCCACAGAGTGGCACCGTAACAGCAGCTGCAACAGGCAGCAGTCAAACAAATCTCAAGGCCACAGAGTGGCACCGTAACAGCAGCTGCAGGAGGCAGCAGTCAAACAAATTTCAAGGCCACAGAGTGGCATTGTAACAGCAGCTGCAAGAGGCAGCAGTCGAATACATTTGCTAGGCCACAGAGTGGCATCGTAACAGCAGCTGCAAGAGGCAGCAGTCAAACAAATTTCAAGGCCACAGAGTGGCACCGTAACAGCAGCTGCCAGAGGCAGCAGTCAAACAAATTTCAAGGCCACAGAGTGGCACCGTAACAGCAGCTGCAAGAGGCAGCAGCAGTCAAATACATTTGCTAGGCCACAGAGAGGCACCATAACAGCAGCTGCAAGAGGCAGCACTCGTATACATTTAAAGGCCACAGAGTGGGAGAGGCAGCAGGAGTCACACTAATTTTAATGAGACAGAATGGCACAGTGACATACCCTGGGAGAGGCAGCAGCCGTCATAAAAATTTAAATGCAACATACCGTAGAGTGGCACAATTACAGTGCCTTGCGAAAGTATTCAGCCCCCTGGAACTTTTCAACCTTCTGCTACATTTCAGGCTTCAAACAAAAATATAAAACATTTTAAATTTTTGGTGAATAATCACCAATAAGTGGGTCACAATTGTGAAGTGGAACAAAATTTATTGGATCTGTTAAACTTTTTTTGTAATAATAAAACTGAAAAGTGGGGCGTGCAAAATTATTCAGCCCCCTGGCATTAATAATTTGTTGCGCCACCTTTTGCTGCGATTACAGCTGCAAGTCGCTTGGGGTATGTCTCTATCAGTTTTGCACATCTAGAGACTGAAATTCTTGCCCATTCTTCCATGCAAAACAGCTCAAGCTCTTTGAGGTTGGATAGAGAGCGTTTGTGAACAGCAGTTTTCAGCTCTTTCCACATATTCTTAATTGGATTCAGGTCTGGACTTTGACTTGGCCATTCTACGACCTGGATACGTTTATTTTTGAACCATTCCATTGTAGATTTTGCCTTATGTTTGGAATCATTGTCTTGTTGGAAGATAAATCTCTGTCCTAGTCTCAGGTCTTTTGCACACTCCAACAGGTTTTCATCCATAATGGTCCTGTATTTGGCTCCATCCATCTTCCCATCAATTTTAACCATCTTCCCTGTCCCTGCTGATGAAAAGCAGGCCCGAACCATGATGCTGCCACCACCATATTTGACAGTGGGGATGGTGTGTTCAGGGTGATGAGCTGTGTTGCTTTTACGCCAAACATATCATTTTGCATTGTTCAAAAAAGTTCGATTTTGGTTTCATCTGACCAGAGCACCTTCTTCCACATGTTTGGTGTGTCTCCCAGGTGGCTTGTGGCAAACTGTAAACAAGACTTTTTATGGATATCTTTGAGAAATGGCTTTCTTCTTGCCACTCTTCCATAAAGGCCAGATTTGTGAAGTGTTTAACTGATTGTTGTCCTATGGACAGACTCTCTCACCTCAGCTGTAGATCACTGCAGTTCATCCAGAGTGATCATTGGCCTCTTGGCTGCATCTCTGATCAGTCGTCTCCTTGTTTGAGATGAAAGTTTAGAGGGATGGCCGGGTCTTGGTAGATTTGCAGTGGTCTGATACTCCTTCCATTTCAATATGATCACTTGCACAGTGCTCCTTGGGATGTTTAAAGCTTGGGAAATCTTTTGGTATCCAAATCCAGCTTTAAACTTCTCCACAACAGTATCACGGACCTACCTGGTGTGTTCCTTGGTCTTCATGATGCTCTCTGTGCTTTAAACAGAACCCTGAGACTATCACTGAGCAGATGCATTTATACGGAGACTTGATTACACACAGGTGGATTTTATTTATCTTCATCGGTCATTTAGGACAACATTGGATCATTCAGAGATCCTCAATGAACTTCTGGAGTGAGTTTTCTGAACTGAAAGTAAAAAGGCCAAATAATTTTGTACGCCCCACTTTTCAGTTTTATTACCAAAAAATTTTAAATAATCCAATAAATTTTGTTCCACTTCACAATTGTGACCCACTTGTTGTTGATTATTCACCAAAAATTTAAAACATTTTATCTTTTTGTCTGAAGCCTGAAATGTGGCAAAAGGTTGAAAAGTTCCAGGGGGCCAAATACTTTCGCCAAATACTTACTGTACATAATTAAGGTAGCGGCAGCTAGGACACAGCATACGGAGGTGGCGGCAGCAGCATGAGTAGGCCACAGAGTGGCACAATTACATAATTTGGAGGTAGAGGAAGCTAGGACACAGTGTGAGGAGGCAGCGGCAGCAGCATGAGTAGGCCACAGAGTTGCACAATTACATAATTTGGACGTAGCGGCAGCTAGGACACAGCATGTGGAGGCAGCGGCAGCCGCATGAGTAGGCCATAGAGTGGCACAATTATATAATTTGGACGTAGCGGCAGGTAGGACACAATGTGCGGAGGCAGCGACAGCAGAATGAGTAGGCCACAGAGTGGCACAATTACATAATTAGGTGGTAGCAGCAGCTAGGACACAGCATGTGGAGGTGGCAGCAGCATCATCAGGCCACAGAGTGGCATGGTGACATAGCCTGGAGGTGACAGCAGTAGCAGCATGAGGAGACCTGATTGTTGATCTACTGAGTGGTAGAAGGAGCAGCTGGTAGATGTGTGGCATCAGGTGGGTGGCAGCATCATAAGAGTGGCTGAGGCAGGTAGCCTGAAGAATACAGTCTCATTTGTCAAGGTTTTGGTTACGCATCATGGCTGATCTAGTCTGATGCATCAGGCGTTGGTGGGTGGAAATCCTGGCTGATCCACGCCTGATTCATCTTGACAAAGGTGAGTCATTCCACATTTTGGAAGGACAGGCGAGTTCTCCTTGGGGTAACTATGTCCCCCGCTGCACTGAACACCCGCTCTGATGCCACGCTACTAACCGGGCAGGACAGCTTCCCCAGTGGAAAAACCGCCAGTTGCGGCCACAAATCCAGTTTGGCTGCCAAGTAGCCCAGCGGATCTTCAATGTGAGGTGGCTGTCCAAGTAGGCCACCACCTGCTGGTTCAGGGTCTGCTCCTGGTCTACCTGCTGCTGCTGGTAAGTACTTTCCGCACTTGGCTTGTGAAGAAAGCTGCTCATCATCGACTCCAGACTTAAGTTGCTGCTGCTCTGGGTCATCTGCCTCATCTTCCTCATCTCCCTCTACCTCCTCTGGCTGCTCCTGCTCCTCCTCCTCTGTCACCTGGGTAGAAAAACCACTAAATGCTTGTGCTCCAATGTCCTCCTCCTCCTCCAGTTCAGCCCCCACCGGACTCATGTGGCCATGAGATGCAGTCCCCACGTCTCCAGTCCCATGACCAGAAAGATTTTGCAGCATCTGTTCCAGGACATAAAGCAGTGGAATGACGATGCTCATACCGTAGTCCTGGCGACTGACAAATAACGTGGCCTCCTCAAAGGGCCTGAGCAAGCGGCAGGTGTCACGTATGAGCTGCCACTGGCTGACATAAAAATTACACAGGGGAGTACTCCTGTTCGCTTGGATCATTAAGAAATAATTTATGGCCTTTCCCTGTTCGTACAGTCGGTCCAACATATGGAGGGTAGAATTCCAACAGGTGGAAACGTCACATATCAGCCTATGTTGGGGGACGCCATTCTGCGGCTGCAGCTCAAGGAGGTTGTGCTTGGCGGTGTAGGAATGGCTGAAGTGCATGCAAAGTTTCCTGGCCATTTTTAGAATGTTTTGCAGTTGGGTATAAGACTTGAGGAACCGTTTGACAACCAGATTAAATACGTGCACCATGCAGGGCGCATGGCTCAGCCCTCCTTGGCGCAGTGCGGACACCATGTTCTTTCTGTTACCATGGTTCCGATTTTTAGTTGTCTTAGAGAAAGCCAGCTGTTGCTGCTGCCGACTGGACCGCCACATCTGAGCCACGGTTCTCCCAGACCACTTTGTGATGACGCTGCATATGTTGGCGCAGGGCCATGGTGCCAACATTAGCACCCTGGCCACGCTTCCCTTTCTGACCACAGATTCTACATATAGCCCTGTTCACCTCCTTTGGCGTCTTAACAAAAAAAATTCCACACCGCCGAGTAGGCGATTTTACTACCAACACTCCGCACTGACTGAGTGGTACCTCTGCTGCCTGGCTGAGAACCTGCAATGCTCTTTTCAAGGCCAGAAAGCACCTGAGAAGAGTGCGGTCTACCCCGTGCCCATTTGGTTCCCGACCTCACACTGCTGCCACTCCGCTGAGTAATGGCCACACTACCGACTTGCTGCCTGCACCGCTGCCTGACACGCAAGCTGTCACTCTCATCTGCAGATGATGATAATGATGATGAAGCCCTTGCTTCACCCGGCTCCCAAATGCGATCGGCTACATCATCATCAACTACAGTTTGCAAGTCGCTAATGTCCTCCTCAACTGTCTCCGTGTACAAAGCCTGACCGCTCTCAACTTTACCTCCCACTACACTCTCCTCATCAGTACTTGACCACCTACTGGAAGGAGCGGATTTTTGCCCCACCTCTTGGTTTCCAAGTAGCTGCTGACTGTCCTCAAGTAGTTCGTCCTCGCTGTATAGTGGCGCAGAGCCCACAGCATAAAGTACTTCTCTGGCTCAGGATACTGAAAAGGACAGAGGCAGGTTGAGGACAGTTGAGGGGACTGGAGCTGCGCCGGGAACATGCCAACTAAGGGTTGTGTCTGACGAACCCACCGACTCTTGGATGGGGAATTCAGATGTCATCTGGGAGGAAGTGGATGACCGAGTCAACTATTCAAGAACATCTGGGTTGGTGGTCAACACACGACCACTAGATAACACTGGTAGCTGTGGCCTCGCCGAGTGACCCCTAATGCCATGCCCCCTTCCTCTACTACGACCTGTGCCTATTCCAGAAACATTTGTGCCACTGCCCCTCCCCTGTGAAGGGCCTGTCACTCCTATGTCTAACACACTGTTTGAATAAAAAATTTAAATAAAAGTAAATTAAGAATCCCCAAAAAAATATACTTTGCTCACTGCCTTGCACAACTGCTTAACTATTTCTTTAAGAAATATTGTCACCCATACAGTGGGTTAACAATGGGTTGCTGAACTGCAGTACAATGGGTTACTGCACAGAACTACACACTATATTACGATTTTCTTTTTTTATGGCGACAGTCGCTGCAAATAGTTATTTTAAACTAACAACACCACAAACACGGATTCACAGTTTTTTTGGCAAGTCAACTTTACTGACTGCGTTAGCACAATATCACGCTTTTCTGTTTGGATGGTGAATAACACCGCAAATAGTTATTTTAAATGAACAACCCTACAAACACGGATTCACAATTTTTTTGGCAAGTCAACTTCACTGACTACGTTTGTACAATATCAGGCTTTTCTGTTTGGATGGCGAAAAACGCTGCAAATAGTTATTTAAAAATAACAACCCCACAAACACAGTTTCACAGTTTTTTTGGCATATCTGCTTCACTGACTACATTAGCACAATATCACGCTTTTCTGTTTGGATGGCGAATAACGCAGCAAATAGTTATTTAAAACTAACAACCCCACAAACACGGATTCACTGTTTTTTTGGCAAGTCAACTTCACTGACTACGTTAGTCAGTTAGCTTTTCTGTTTGGATGGCGAAAAACGCCGCAAATAGTTTTTTAAAACTAACAACCCCGCAAACACAGATTCACAGTTTTTTTGTCAATTCTACTTCACTGACTACGTTAGCACAACATCACGCTTTTCTGTTTGGATGGCGAATAACGCCACAATTAGTTATTTAAAACTAACAACCCCACAAACACGGATTCACAGTTTTTTTGGCAAGTCAACTTCACTGACTATGTTAGCACAATATCATGCTTTTCTGTTTGGATGACGAATAACGCCGCAAATAGTTATTTAAAACTGACAACCCCACAAACACAGATTCACTATTTTTTTGGCAAGTCAACTTCACTGACTACGTTAGCACAATATCACGCTTTTCTCTTTGGATGGCGAATAAAGCCGCAAATAGTTATTTAAAATGAACAAACCCACAAACACAGATTCACAGTTTTTTTGGCAAGTCAACTTCACTGACTACGTTAGCACAATATCACGCTTTTCTGTTTGGATGGTGAATAACGCTGCAAATAGTTATTTAAAACTAACAACCCCACAAACACAGATTCACAGTTTTTTCAGCAAGTCAACAAGTCAACTTCACTGACTACGTTAGCACAATATCACGCTTTTCTGTTTGGATGGTGAATAACGCTGCAAATAGTTATTTTAAATGAACAACCCCACAAACACGGATTCACAGTATTTTTGGAAAGTCAAATTCACTGACTACGTTAGCACAATATCACGCTTTTCTGTTTGGATAGTGAATAACACCACAAATAGTTATTTAAAACTAACAACCCCACAATCACAGATTCACTGTTATTTTTGGCAATTCAACTACACTGAAGAATTTAGCACTATATGGTGCTTGTCTATTTTTATGGTGAATAACGCCGCAACTATTTCTTTCACATTTACAATCTGCCAATCACGGATTATATATGTTTTTACCCAAACACAACCCAAAAGATATATATTTTTAATGTTTTTTTTTATTATTTTTTTTATTTTTTTTATTTTTTAATTTAATTTTTTTTTATATGTACCCCAAACAAGGCTCTGACCCTCTTACTGCACTGCAAAAAGCGACACTAGTGGTGCTTCTTTGAATAAAGCACCCCAAAACAGCTTTAAGAACAGAGTGCAGTGCTGTATAACAGGCTAACCTCTATGCCCACTCACTGCTGCACAGTGTACCAGAATAGTGATTTCACCGCCTGATTTTCTGTCTAGAAATCGTCCCTCTCCTATCCCTGCAATTCAGATTATCTATCCCTGATCTCCTCATTTCTGTTCTTTAGTTTGATTGTTCACTTGCCCTGTCTCTCCTGACGTCTCTCTCTGGTCTAAAATCAATAGCAAATGGCCGATTCCAGCGCTGCAGATCTATTTATAGGGCTGTGACATCACAAGACCTGGCTGGCTGCTAATTGGCTACATGTCTGCATGTGATCGCATTGTGGGTGTTTACTTCTTTGTCCCAGAAATCCTTCCCCCATGTCATGCCATGTGCTTGCGGCCATTTTAGGAAAAAAAGAAAAAAGACTTGTTACTACGAATCGCCATGAATTTCACTTTCGTTTTGAATCAAATTTTCCATGAAATTCGTAACAAATTCCACTTCATCAGCTTCAATTCACTCATCTCTACCTATCATGTGTGATACTGTCTGCAGAGCTGTGTATCTAATCCTATCCTGTGTGATACTGTCTGCTGAGCTGTGTATTAAATCCTATAATGTGTGATACTATCTGCTGAGTTGTGTATCTAATATTATTTTGGGTGACAGTGTCTGCTAAACTGCGTATCTAATTATATCATGTGTGATACTGTCTGCTCAGCTATGTATGTAATCACATCCTGTGTGATACTGTCTGCTGAGCTGTGTATCTAATCCTATCATGTGTGATACTGTTTTCAAAGTTGTGTATCTAATCCTATTATGTGTGATACTGCCTGCTAAGCTATTGTGTGTAAGCTACCTTGTGTGATAGTTTTTTGCTGAGCTATGTATCTAATTCTATTAGGGGTGATACTGTCTATGAAGCTATTTTGTTTATCTGTATAGAGTGTGATAATGTCTGCTGAGCCGTGTATCTAATCCTATCTTGTGTGATACTGTCTGCTGAGCTATGTATCTAATCCTATTAGGTGTGATACTGTCTATGAAGCTATTGTTTGTATCTGTATAGAATGTGATACTGTCTACTGAGCTGTGTATCTAATTCTATTAGGTGTGATACTGTCAATGAAGCTATTGTATGTATCTGTACAGAGTGTGATACTGTCTGCTGAGCTGTGTATCTAATCCTACCTTGTGTGATAGTTTTCTGCTGAGCTGTGTATCTAATTCTATTAGGTGTGATACTGTCTATAAAGCTATTGTATGTATCTGTATAGAGTGTGATACCGTCTGCTGAGCTGTGTATCTAATCCTATCATGTGTGATACTGCCTGCTAAGCTATGAGCTGCAAAACCTGTCCACACATATTGACCACAGACAGGATACATATCTTCAACACACAGGAATACTATAAGATTCCTGGAACATTGATACTGTATGTTCTACATCCAATGTGGTGTATCTCATTATGTGCACAAAATTCCTGACTCAGGGTCTTTATGTGGGGGAAACAGGGCAGACACTCAGACCGAGGATAAGGTCTCACTATCACACTATAAGGGCTCATGCACACGACCGGTGCCGGCCCATGGCCATCTTGTGGCCCATATAGGCTGGGTCTGCAATACATGGGCACCGGCCATGTGCAGCCCGCATCACAGATTGCGGACCCATTCACTTCAATGGGTCCGCAATCACGGAGATGCGGAGCAGAGGAGCAGAGGCACAGATCGGAACACCACAGAAGCACCACGGTGTGCTTCCGTGGCGTTTCTGGCCTTGCCTCCGCACCTCAAAAAAGTAGTGCATGCACTACTTTTTTGCGGTGCAGACCGTCGGATGCGGATTGCGTACCCCATTTAAATGAATGGTCTGCGATCCGAATGCGGCGGCTCCCACAGTCAGTGCCCATGCATTGTGGACCACAAATTATGGTCCATAGCATGGACCCTGAACGCACACATTTATGTGAATAAGCCCTAAAGGAGGAAAAGACAACTTCCCCTGTTGCCAAACACTTTTGTGATCCTGGCCATAAGATTACAGACTTCCAAATATTGATATTAAAGGGAACCTATCATCAACTTTATGCTAGCCTCACTTAAGGCAGCATAAAATAGTGACAGAAATTCAGATTTTAGTGATGTGTCACTCATGAGCTAAATGTAAGTGATTACTGAGAACCAACATCATAATCATTGCAGCAGGTCATGGTTATTTATAATCTCCTGCTCTCCCCGCCCTTCTGCTGATTTTATTGGCAGTTCTCTCCTAGAGAGAAAGGGGGGAAACTAGGTAGAAGACTGTCAAACATCAGCAGGTGGGCAGGGAGAGCAGAAATTCATGAATAACCATGACTCTTCTCAGGTGACCATGACTCTTTTCCAGGCCCAGTCTGCAATGATTGTGATGTTGGTTCTCAGCAACCACTTACTTTTAACTTTTAACTTATCACAGACTGCTGAAATCAACTCACTTGTCTCTACTTTATTATGCTGTTGGTATGAGCAGCATAAAGTTGATGACAGGTTCCCTTTAAGGGTTCATTCAGATGGCCGTATGCTGGCCACAAAAATACAGATCCGTTTTTTTGCGTACAGTTCAGCATGTCCACAAAAAAAAACAGATTGCTTTCCGTATTTTTGCGGATCCATAGACTTCAATGGGGCCACGTCCTGATTTTCACTGACAAGTATAGGACATGTTTCAATGTTTTTGCGGAGCTGTGGAAGGGAAAAAAGGGCCACATAGAAGTGAATGTGGCAGCATCTAATTTGCAAAAAAACGGATCCATATTTTTGCAGATAGCATAGGGCCGTCTGAATGAGCCCTAAAGGGTCATTTCAAATCCCAAAGAGATAGAAGAGTTTGGGAATACAAATTGATGACTCTCTTTGACACACTCAACACAGGACTGAATTTGTCTCAAGGTTTTATGGTCTGCTACAACGTCTGCTACACACTCTAAACTCAGAGACTTAGGCTACTTTCACACAAGCATTATTGCTAGATCCGGCAGGGTTCAGCATTAACGCTTATGTTACTGATAATACAACCGTGTGCATCCGTTATGAACTGATCCGGTTGTAATATCTTTAACCCTGCTGTTCTGTTCGGTTGTACTATACACATATAATGTTCCGGTCATTTTTGACCGGGCCTATTAAAGTCTGGATTTTTAACTAATTTAAGTGTTTTATTTGAATTTATTTTGCATTATTATACTGTATGTGAACATGTTTGTTCATAAACAAATGAAAAATGAAATCAAAAACTTATTTATTTTTTTGTGCTAAAAAATGTTACATGGCCTTATTGCATTATTCATGCATATTGCACATTTGCACACAAAAAAATCTTTCTAAAACTGTAAACTATAACTAATAACATCAAACTGTATGTAAATATATTTTTTTGCAAAAAAAAAAATAAAGTCTAGTTTTTTCTATATAAAATGTGAAATAAGGTTTAAGGTGCTAAATTTACTGTTTTCATTCGTCACAAGTATAATTTACATGTCTTTTTCATAAGTACTAAGCACATTTGCTACATATCACATTTGATTTGTTATTACTTGATGTTGGACAGAAGGCGCATCGTTTCCGTTTTAGGCTGGTTGCACTGCTGGTGGAGGCCGTGGCTATCATCGCAGTGCTAGCGGAAGCCCTTGGTTCACTTTCTTCAGCATGCTGTTGGATCCTGTGGACAATGGCTGAAGCTCCATCATCTCTGGGTGTTACTTTTCTTTGTTCAATATATGGGCTAACCAGTGATTTTCCCAACTCCTCTAAAAAAAATTCTTCTTTTATATAGTTTATTTTTGTTCCAATTTGGGTCTATTTCACGCCATAAAACAAATGCATTTTACGCCGACACATCAAGAATGTTGTAAAAAACAACCATTGGCCACCAATTAGTTTTGCGTTTACAGGTGTAAGTGCCTATGAGTTGATCTAGAGCAGTGATGGCGAACCTATGGCACTGGTGCCAGAGGCGGCACTCGGAGTCCTCTCTGTGGGCACCTGCACCCTGGAAAAAGTCTATGGTGTACCAATATACCTTAGACTTTTCCTGCATTTAACAGCGCAGGGCGCACTATGAACATCACTGGCAGAGTGCTGAATGTAGGCAGGCTATTATATCTGAATGATAAAGTACATAGAAGATATACTATATTGGACTGTAGTATTCAGGTTAAATTGCAGTGTCGGCACTTTGCGATAAATAAGTGGGTTTTGGGTTGCGGTTTGGGCACTCGGTCTCTAAAAGGTTCACCATCACTGATCTAGAGTATCATTAGATAATAGAACCAGCTAATACAAGGAACCAGCTAAGACAAATAATTTACATTTACCATGTGAAAGGTTGACAACTGAATTGAACTATTTCTATAAGAACAGCACATAACTATACTGGAAAGGAATCCATCTACAGTATCATAATTTGAAAATGTATGTATGTGTAACTCTGCATGGACCAAAAGGACCTAGATAAATTGATAAATAGTAGTAGATGAACTATATAGACCAAAATGAGATTATTAAAAATCAGTCATTTTTGACCGAACAGTACAAGTGTAAAAAAAGACGTGGAGCAAAAAGTAAACAATAAATAAATACATAAATAAAAACTGCCATTAGTAAGAACCCCTCAAATGAGGAAAAGTCAAAAGTCTCAAATTTCAAATTCGGTCATTTTTGACCGAACAGAACAGCAGGGTTAACATTGCTGGGACATCATTAACTCCATTAAAAGTCAATGGAGGACGGATCCAGTTTCTATTGTGTCAGACAGAATGGATCCATCCCCATTGACTTGCATTGTGGGTCATGACGTCTTGTACCGGATCCCCAGGACGGAGAGCAAACCGCAGCATGTTGCGGTTTTCTTTCCGGCCTGGGGGCGCAACTGAACTGAACGGAATGCATTTGGAGCATTCCGTTCTCATCCCCTATGTCCCCACACAGCATTGCAGCCTAAAGCAGCATGAGATGTAAATACGGGCTTGGATATAAGTGCAAACATTTCAAATTAATATTTCTAAAAAAAAATGCCTCTAAATGGAGCTGTTGTTATGTTTAATTAAATGTATAGAGTTCTTAAGCTAATGAACAATGCTCAGGCGGCCCATTCATGAAACTTTTGCCATGGCCCACCAATGTGCTTAAGTGGCCCTTGCCTATTCTATTGATTTATGTAACAACAGTGGCATTTTAGTTTTTTGAATTAAGCATATGGATGCCAAGTTGGGCTCAGTTCACTAGCAGGGGGTGAATGCAACACAAATGGAAATATTTGGGTATTTCTATTAAGCTTTTGTGACTATCAGTATTTTGAAAGATCATTGTCAAGAACCAGATACATATTTCCAGCAGTAAATTCCTCATACTTGGTAGTAGTATTGCCTTATAACAGCTCTATAAGTGTATATACTGCTGCAGCGTGTATACTAAGTGTATACTGCTGGATCTCCATACATCATTTAAACGAAGTTTGGAGCAAAGTAACTTCGGAGCTTGGTTCCGAAGCTTGTTTCGCTCATCCCCACCTATAAATCTTTCCATTATAGTGTTTCTCTGTATAAGTTCCAATTCTGATTTTGGCTTACAAATACTGATGTCAAAGAGTTGCCAAATACTGACCATGACCAAATGGAAATAGTTGAGCTAGCCTGTATAGTTGTGGAGACCTGGCCATATCGAATTTAAATTTTCACATCAGATAACGAAGATACTGACTCTTCTATAAGACATACTAATGTGGCATTGAAATGCAATGTCCTCGTTTTCTTTTACACATATTCTAGCCTTGAGATTCATGTAAGGGCTTGTTTATTGAATATGGAATGAATCCAAGTGAAGATTAGAGCCCGTATAGTGTGGAAAGCAATAAACACTTTGATATATATGTGTTGTATCTGCAAACATTGTAAAGTCTATTTTTATTTTTAGTGCTTAGATTGTAACCTAGTCATTGCTGTAAAAATGGATCAAGTAAAAGAAGCAAATATGATTGTCCACTTGTTATTACTACTGTAATTAAATTATCTAATACTGTATGTATTCCTTATAATAATACATTTCCCTTGACAAATGAAAACTTAGTTTGAATGTTGTACAGAGAATCGTCTCTGTACTGCATTCAAATATATGGACTCGGGCGAGGGAAATTCGTTATCACTTTGGGACTTCGGTGAATAACTTCGTACTTTGATTTTTAAACTTGAAAATCATTTTAAAACTTGGATCTGAAGTCAGCTTTGATACCAAGGTACCAGCCGTTACTGAAGCTGACTTTGGATCCATGTTTTAAAATGGTTTTAAAGTTTAAAAATTGATGGTCAAAGTTGTTGGATCAACTTCGGATCTAGGAATCGACTCAAAGTATCCAAAGTGGATTTTGATCCGAATTTTAGGAAAGATTTGATTTGAAGCAAAGCTTAATTTCTTCTTGCTTCGTGGCCATCTTGCTTGAAGATCTCGTGCGCGATTTCATGTTTGGATCTTAAAGCAACATGGCCACTAAGGCCTCTTCGCTCTCAAATGGATAAGTTAACTACAATTTTTCGTAACTGCACCGACTACTTGCAAAGAAATGCACTTTGTGACAAAGTAATTAATCACAAAGCGAATTGTTTTTGTAAAATTCATCGAAGCAGCCAACTTGAATTTTTCCAAACTTTGCTCATCTCTAGTTTTTATGCTAAATTTTTATATAGCTTTTCCTCCACAGCTTTCATTTTGACACTTTCCGAGGATTCATAAAGCTTCTGAATAATGCCAGGTTCTACTGTATTTACCATTGTTGACTGACACTTTCTAGTGGCAGAGAAGCTTTAAAAACATTGGCACTTGGGGTTATTGGAACACCACAACATTCACATTAAGTAGATCTATCAAAGAGATCATTCAGCAGGTGAAAAAAAAACAACAACAAATATCTTCTAGAAAGAAGTAAGCTGTGTGTAAATTTTTCAGCAGTACCTGACTGTGTATGGTTCAGCGTACCATTACAGGAATGATCATTTCATGAAAGAGTATCCACAATAAATGCTCATGAAATTAAAAATGTTCAGTAAGTTTGAAAAACTGAAATGTGTATGACTGGTTCAGTTTAAAAATTGTTAATTCAGCTTCAGCTTCACTTTTGTTAATAAACTATTATTCTGTATCACAGCAAAGTGGTTTGGGGACTATTACTGCTACAATACACTGCTTTTTTTCTTGTGTTTGAATTCAACAATTTACATTTTTTTATTAGTCGTTGCATATAGTTTTTTGACCATACATATGATGTAATTTCCACTTCCTGTTTGTTTAGTATTGCATTTTAGCCTGAGGAAAGCCCTGGTTCAACTCATAGTCCAAATTTTGCTCATATAGATTATCTTCCCTGCAATCATAGTCATCTGGAGATTTCTAACCAGCAATGGGAACTTTTTAAGATCTTGTGTTACTCGACACTAGAGATGAGCGAGTAGTGAAATATTCGAAAGTTCGAAATTCGATTCGAATAGACCGCAAAATTCGACTATTCGACCGAATATCGAATCCCATTAAAGTCTATGGGAAAAAAATGCTCGCCACTTGGAAATCTCAATTGGACCACTTGGAGGTCACCAAGTCCACCCTGAAACCTCAGAAAAGGATGCCAACACTGCTGGAATGCAACTGGGACAGCAGGGGAAGCATGTCTGGGTGCATATAACGCGCCCAAGTCGCACTATTACGCCACTATCACAGCCTCTCAACAATACACTCCAAAGACAATATAACCTCTCTGTAAAGTGAGACCATACAAGGAAACCTTCTTTCCTCTACATTGCCATGGACCCCAAGCCAAACTAGACAAAAAAGAAGATAAAATTCTGCACCCCTTAAAATCACGTTGCCTATCACAACCACAGATGGCATAGGCAAGGGGGAAAGCAAATAGACCCCACCCCTAATTGTCATTGTGTGTGTGTGTGAGATGTGGTCAGACATGTCTTCTTTAAAATGTAAAAACAACACATGCAGAAGCCTTAAAATGCCCAAATTGTTGGCGCTTGAGATGTCAGTGACCCGACCTGGCCCAGTGTCATGTCTAGCAGGTAAAGCAGTGGGGATGTTGAGGGATGCGTAGGACCGCAAAAGGCAGGAAGAGGCCGTGGGCTGGCCAGAGGCTCATGGAAAATTTTGTGGAGGCCCAAGAGGTGAGACGTCTTAAAAATTGTGTGGAGGCTAAAGAGGTGAGACCTCTTAAACATTTTGTGGAGCCCCAAGAGGTGAGACCTCTTAAAAATTATGTGGAGGTCCAAGAGGTGAGACCTCTTAAACATTTTGTGGAGGCCCAAGAGGTGAGACCTCTTAAAAATTATGTGGAGGCCCAAGAGGTGAGACCTCTTAAAGATTTTGTGGAGGCCCAAGAGGTGAGACCTGTTAAAAATTATGTGGAGGCCCAAGAGGTGACACCTCTTAAACATTTTGTGGAGGCCCAAGAGGTGAGACCTGTTAAAAATTATGTGGAGGCCCAAGAGGTGAGACCTCTTAAAGATTTTGTGGAGGTCCAAGAGGTGAGACCTCTTAAAAATTATGTGGAGGCCCAAGAGGTGAGACCTCTTAAAGATTTTGTGGAGGCCCAAGAGGTGAGACCTCTTAAAAATTATGTGGAGGCCCAAGAGGTGAGACCTCTTAAAGATTTTGTGGAGGCCCAAGAGGTGAGACCTGTTAAAATTATGTGGAGGCCCAAGAGGTGAGACCTGTTAAAAATTATGTGGAGGCCCAAGAGGTGAGACCTCTTAAAGATTTTGTGGAGGCCCAAGAGGTGACACCTCTTAAAAATTATGTGGAGGCCCAAGAGGTGAGACCTGTAAAACATTTTGCGGAGGCCCAAGAGGTGAGACGTATTAAAAATGATGTGGAGGCCCAAGAGGTGAGACGTGTTAAAAATTATGTGGAGGCCCAAGAGGTGAGACGTGTTAAAAATTATGTGGAGGCCCAAGAGGTGAGACGTATTACAAATTATGTGGAGGCCCAAGAGGTGAGACGTGTTAACAATTATGTGGAGGCCCAAGAGGTGAGACCTGTTAAAAATTATGTGGAGGCCCAAGAGGTGAGACCTGTTAAAAATTATGTGGAGGCCCAAGAGGTGAGACCTCTTAAAGATTTTGTGGAGGCCCAAGAGGTGACACCTCTTAAAAATTATGTGGAGGCCCAAGAGGTGAGACCTGTAAAACATTTTGCGGAGGCCCAAGAGGTGAGACGTATTAAAAATTATGTGGAGGCCCAAGAGGTGAGACGTGTTAAAAATTATGTGGAGGCCCAAGAGGTGAGACGTGTTAAAAATTATGTGGAGGCCCAAGAGGTGAGACGTATTACAAATTATGTGGAGGCCCAAGAGGTGAGACGTGTTAACAATTATGTGGAGGCCCAAGAGGTGAGACCTGTTAAAAATTATGTGGAGGCCCAAGAGGTGAGACCTGTTAAAAATTATGTGGAGGCCCAAGAGGTGAGACCTCTTAAAGATTTTGTGGAGGCCCAAGAGGTGACACCTCTTAAAAATTATGTGGAGGCCCAAGAGGTGAGACCTGTAAAACATTTTGCGGAGGCCCAAGAGGTGAGACGTATTAAAAATTATGTGGAGGCCCAAGAGGTGAGACGTGTTAACAATTATGTGGAGGCCCAAGAGGTGAGACGTATTAAAAATTATGTGGAGGCCCAAGAGGTGAGACGTGTTAAAAATTATGTGGAGGCCCAAGAGGTGAGACGTATTACAAATTATGTGGAGGCCCAAGAGGTGAGACGTGTTAACAATTATGTGGAGGCCCAAGAGGTGAGACGTGTTAACAATTATGTGGAGGCCCAAGAGGTGAGACCTGTTAAAATTATGTGGAGGCCCAAGAGGTGAGACCTGTTAAAAATTATGTGGAGGCCCAAGAGGTGAGACCTGTTAAAAATTATGTGGAGGCCCAAGAGGTGAGACCTGTTAAAAATTATGTGGAGGCCCAAGAGGTGAGACCTGTTAAAAATTATGTGGAGGCCCAAGAGGTGAGACCTGTTAAAAATTATGTGGAGGCCCAAGAGGTGAGACCTGTTAAAAATTATGTGGAGGCCCAAGAGGTGAGACCTGTTAAAAATTATGTGGAGGCCCAAGAGGTGAGACCTCTTAAACATTTTGTGCAGGCCCAAGAGGTGAGACCTCTTAAAAATTATGTAGAGGCCCAAGAGGTGAGACCTGTTAAAAATTATGTGGAGGCCCAAGAGGTGAGACCTCTTAAACATTTTGTGGAGGCCCAAGAGGTGAGCCATAAATATATAAATTTTTCTTATTTACGGAGCAATTCTACGGCGGTTAAGGAGGAGGAGGTGGAGGAGGAAATGGCACTTCATACAGATGGCACTTCACTTTTGGCTGCTTTCCACGGTTGGAGAAGCAAAGTCCGGGTCAATCCACTTGCTGTTCATTTTGATTAGCGTCAGCCAGTCGGCACTGTCGGTTGACAGGCGGCTGCGCTTATCGGTTATAATGCCCCCGGCTGCGCTGAACACCCTTTCTGATAGCACGCTGGCGGCAGGGCAGGCAAGCACCTCCAAGGCGTACAGGGACAGTTCCAGCCACGTGTCCAACTTGGAGACCCAGTAAGTGTAGGACGCCGAGGGATCGGGGAGGACAGGGTTACGGTCTGCCAGGTACTCCCGCAACATCCGCCGATACTTGTCCCTCCTGCTGATAGCGGGCCCCGCAGTGATGGAAGTTGCACGAGGGGGTGCCATGAACGTGTCCCACACCTTGGAGAGTGTTCCCCTGGTGGCTGTGGGCCTGATTGATGTTGTGGGACTCTGGGAGACCCTCTCCTCTCTGCCGCCAGCGATGGTGGGTGGGAAAATCTCCATCATGTTCTGCACGAGTTCCCTCTGGTATTCCAGCAATCGATTCGTCCTCTCCTCTACCGGAATAAAAGAGGAGACGTTATCTTTATACCGGGGGTCCAGGAGTGCGAAGACCCAGTACAGTTTGTTCTCCACTATCCGGACAACACGTGTGTCCCGGGAAAAGCAGCCCAGCATGAAGTCAGCCATGTGTGCCAGACTCTGAATAGGCATGACCTCACTGCCCCCACCAGAAGGATCACTTGCCATTTCCTCCTCTTCCTCTTCCGCCTCCTCTCCGCCCCATCCGCGCTGAACCAATGGGACGCACACAGCCTGACTGCTACCCTCGCCGCCAGCATCCTCCTCCTCTTCCACAGCCACCTCCACGTCGTCCTCCTCCTTCTCCTCCTGCAACTGCCACCGAGAAGCAGACAAAAGTGTGGTCTGACTGTGTAGCTCCGTTGCGTCTCCTCCTACCCCCGTCTCCTCTGCGTGCAATGCGTTCTCCCTTATTGCGATGAGCGATTCTTTAAGGACGCATAGGAGCGGGATGGTTACGCTCACTATAGCGTCCTCGCTGCTGACCTTCTTGGTGGACTCCTCAAAGATACGCAGTACATCGCATATGTCTGCCATCCATGGCCACTCGTGGTTGGCAAACTGAGGGAGCTGAGTTGGAGGCACGCGTGGATTCATAATCTGGTACTCCATCAATGCTCTCTGCTGCTCACACACCCTGGCCAACATGGAATAGGTGGAATTCCAGCGAGTCGGCAGGTCGCACAACAGCCGATGTTGAGGCAAATGGAGGCGTTGCTGGAGTTTTTTTAAGCTAGCAGCAGCTACAGTTGACTTCTGAAAGTGAGCGCACAAGCGCCGCACTTTCACCAGTAGCTCTGCCAGGTTGGGGTAAGTCTTTAGAAATTTTTGGACTACCAGATTAAAAACGTGGGCCAGGCATGGTACGTGATTGAGTTCGGCAAGCTCCAGAGCCGCCACCAGGTTACGGCCGTTATCGCACACGACCATGCCTGGTCCTAGCTGCAGCGGCGACAGCCACATCTCCGTCTGCTGCAATATGGCGTCCCTCACCTCTGGGGCGCTGTGCTTCCTGTCGCCCAAGCTGATGAGCTTTAGCACCGCCTGCTGACGTCTCCCCGCGCCAGTGCTGCAACGCTTCCAGCTAGCGGCTGAGGGCGATGTTAAGGCACAGGAGGAGGAGGAGGAGGAGGAGGAGGGGGGTTTATCAGAACCCATGCTGGCAATCTTGGGCGGGGGTGGTAGGTAGGCCGTCTCTGTTTGCGACCCCGTCCCCGCTTCCACTACATTCACCCAGTGTGCCGTCAAAGAGATGTAGCGTCCCTGGCCGCAAGCGCTTGTCCACGAGTCGGTGGTCAAGTGGACCTTTGCGCTGACTGCGTACCTCAGGGCCCGCCTGATGTTACGCGACACATGCTGGTGCAGGGCGGGGACGGCACTCCGGGAAAAGTAGTGGCGGCTGGGGACGGAATAGCGAGGTGCGGCAGCCGCCATCAGGTCGCGGAAGGCCTTCGTCTCCACAAGCCTAAACGGCAACATCTCCAGGGCCAGCAGTTTGGAGATGTGGCAGTTTAAGGCTTGGGCTTGGGGGTGACTCGAGGCGTACTTCCGCCTGCGGTCGAACGCCTGCGAGATGGACAGTTGATGGGACGAGGAGTGTGAAGGTGCAGGCGAAGAGGCGGGGGAAGGGGAGGCTGAAGGAGAAGGCCCCAAAGTAGCCGAGGCAGAGGCAGATGTGGAGGTGTCCTGGCTGGAGGTCTGGACCGCAGTGGCAGCACACAACAAAGGGGAAGAGGCAGTGGCAGCAGGACCGGGCGCAGGTTGTATTGCGTTTGCTCTCTCCCACTCAGCCCAGTGCTTGACTTCCAAGTGACGCCGCATGCCTGAGGTGGTCAGATTGCTCTTCTCAGAGCAAACCGCGCTCAGTTTGTCATCCGCACAAACATTAAAAAATCTCCACACCACAGAAGTACGAGGCCTCGATGGGGGAGCTTCGCGCGACTGCCCGCTGCCGGGAACAGCTTCGGCCGTGCTGGCTGTGGCCTCACTACTCTGTCTGGACTGTCCTCTGCCTCTGGACATCCCTCTGCCTGTGGACATCCCTCTGCCTGTGGACATCCCTCTGCCTCTGGACATCCCTCTGCCTCTTGCTGCCTTTTTCGGTGCTGCGCAGACCACCACCTCTCCACTGCTTTCCCCGCTGGACATCACCCCTGGCCAAGTGGGGTCGGTCATTTCGTTATCCACCACCTCCTCTTCCTCACTCTGCTCCTCCTCCTGCCCACTGGACATTCCAACAGCCTCCCTTGATGGCAACTGCGTCTCATCATCATCATCGCTCATGATAACAGATGCTGGTTCAGGGTCCACATCAGCAGAGATGGCGAAAACTCAAGTGTTTGGGCATCACTACAAACAAATTCCTCTGCTAGCTCCTGGGATTCTTCCGGCACATCTGAAAAAGGACCCGAAAAGAGCTCCTGGGAGGGGTCAAGGGTGGGATGACTCTGTTGGCCAGGTGTGGAGGAAGGAGGGTCAGAGTGAGACTGTGTGGATGACTGGCTGGTGGACAACTGTGTGGAAGCGCTATCGGCTATCCATTGCACCACCTGTTCAACCTGCTCAGGCCTCAACAGCGGTGTAACTCGCCCCCTGCTTAACTGTCCTATAAAGGCAGGGATTCTGGATGAGTGGGATCCTGGCTGACCCTCACCAGCACGCATTGTATCCACACTGGCTTCAACAAGGCCACCAACAGCATTTCCGCGCCCCCGTCCTCGTCCACGTCCGATTCCGCTAGCCCCCCTCCGCATTTTATTTTTTTTTTGGTTGCAAATACAATATTTTGCCTTCACAGCCAATTAAAAGGCCTAGATATTGTATATTTCAAGGTACACAGCCGTGTACAAACTGCTCAGACGGTGGGTATTTACACCAGGTATGTGAAATAATTTAGCAAGAGAACGCACAGTATAGTGGCCAATTAAAAGGCCTAGATATTGTATATTTCAAGGTACACAGCCGTGTACTAACTGTACAGACGGTGGGTATTTACACCAGGTATGTGAAATAATTTAGCAAGAGAACGCACAGTACAGTGGCCAATTAAAAGGCCTAGATATTGTATATTTCAAGGTACACAGCCATGTACTAACTGCTCAGTCGGTGGGTATTTACACCAGGTATGTGAAATAATTTAGCAAGAGAACGCACAGTACAGTGGCCAATTAAAAGGCCTAGATATTGTATATTTCAAGGTACACAGCCGTGTACTAACTGCTCAGACGGTAGGTATTTACACCAGGTATGTGAAATAATTTAGCAAGAGAACGCACAGTACAGTGGCCAATTAAAAGGCCTATATATTGTATATTTCAAGGTACACAGCCGTGTACTAACTGTACAGACGGTGGGTATTTACACCAGGTATGTGAAATAATTTAGCAAGAGAACGCACAGTACAGTGGCCAATTAAAAGGCCTAGATATTGTATATTTCAAGGTACACAGCCGTGTACAAACTGCTCAGACGGTGGGTATTTACACCAGGTATGTGAAATAATTTAGCAAGAGAACGCACAGTATAGTGGTCAATTAAAAGGCCTAGATATTGTATATTTCAAGGTACACAGCCGTGTACTAACTGTACAGACGGTGGGTATTTACACCAGGTATGTGAAATAATTTAGCAAGAGAACGCACAGTATAGTGGTCAATTAAAAGGCCTAGATATTGTATATTTCAAGGTACACAGCCGTGTACTAACTGTACAGACGGTGGGTATTTACACCAGGTATGTGAAATAATTTAGCAAGAGAACGCACAGTATAGTGGTCAATTAAAAGGCCTAGATATTGTATATTTCAAGGTACACAGCCGTGTACTAACTGTACAGACGGTGGGTATTTACACCAGGTATGTGAAATAATTTAGCAAGAGAACGCACAGTACAGTGGCCAATTAAAAGGCCTAGATATTGTATATTTCAAGGTACACAGCCGTGTACTAACTGTACAGACGGTGGGTATTTACACCAGGTATGTGAAATAATTTAGCAAGAGAACGCACAGTACAGTGGCCAATTAAAAGGCCTAGATATTGTATATTTCAAGGTACACAGCCGTGTACTAACTGTACAGACGGTGGGTATTTACACCAGGTATGTGAAATAATTTAGCAAGAGAACGCACAGTACAGTGGCCAATTAAAAGGCCTAGATATTGTATATTTCAAGGTACACAGCCGTGTACTAACTGTTCAGACGGTGGGTATTTACACCTGGTATACAAAAAGGGTATTGCAGGCACACAGAACCCAGAACACTAGAGCCAAATAAACTGTATTTAAAAAAAAAAAAAAAATTCACAGCCATATACTGCCAGATGAGATGGTGCATATACACACTAGTTATATAACAGGGTTTTGCAGCCAAAAAGAACGCAGAACAGTAGTGCCAAATATAGTTTGGTATGTAGCAGAGCACCTAATACACCACTAATGCCTCTCTCTGTCCCTACTCCAGCAGCTATCCCTGAATACGGCAGCCGTTCTCTGTAAAGTGTATCTTGTAGTAAAGCTATCACTGTACTGCACTATAGTAGCCCTGATAAGGGCTTTTAATCACGCTCCTGCCTGTCCAACTGCTAAAACCTGTCTGTCCCTTCTCCAGCCTCTGTCCCTGACTAAGTTCACGCAGCATATGCGTACGAGCAGGAAGAGCTGAGTTTTTAATATTCGAGGTCACATGGTTTTTCCAGCCAATCCATGTAGACGCTGTTTTCGCGCTGCCAGCGTGCTCAGCGTGCCTGTCATACCCCCCCTGCATGTTGATTGGTGGAAAAAGAGCGCCAGGGAAGGTGGGAGGGGAAACGAATTCTAAGTGCGCCATCGCCGTTATACTCGATTTAAATCGAGTATGCCGAATAGCGTAGTATTCGATCGAATACCGGCTCGATCGAACACTACTCGCTCATCTCTACTCGACACATATAATAAATGTTTTTAAAGTTTTGAGTTTTCAAAAGAGTATGCATTAAGAATGTGCTTCATTGTATAATGTCTTCCTTGGCCAAGTTATTCCCTGATTCACCTGTATAGCTACAAGTATTTCTCTCAAAAGCAGTTCAAAATCCTGCCCACCCGACCCCCTAACGATCATCTGTCTCAGGGATCAATGCACTCACTGGGTCTCTGGTGAGCACGGTAGGTTTCCAGAACCTTCCAGGTACAGGACCGTAAATCATATATAGTGTACGTCAGCCCCATTGACTTTAGCCTCATTGCCTTTGATGCAGCTTCTAGACGACTCATCTAACAGCTGATTTGTGGGGTCCTGGGTGTTGGACTCTCGCCGGTCTGATATTGATGACCTATGCACTACATGCCAAGGTAATATTTGCTATATCTGTATGTCTATATAATAGTGACTGAGAAATATGGTGAACAAAATTGAATAATCTAGATAGGGGATTTGAGTGTAGAAGTGCAAATTGTTATGGTTGAAAAAATATAACACTGGAATTTAAATTGAAGAAAACAATTTCTGCACAAACTGGCAAAACCTGAGTCAAAAATCTTACGTGGTTAGATATAATAATTAGAGATGAGCGAAGTTTCAAAAAATTTGATTCAGAAACTTCACCTAAGAAATTTGTTTAGGTCTGAATTAGTTTGTCACCAATTACTATAAATCAGGTATACTCAGGCCACTCTGCTTTAGCGTACAGCCACACAGAGCAGCCAAGTTGCGGGCAGGTTGCGGCCATGCTGTGGTGGAGAACCGAATGGCCAATTAGTCCGCAGTTTTCTTTCATTTAATAATGAAGACCACACTGTATAGTCCCTCTTCATTGTTAATGGCCGTGTGGCACCCCTGATGCACCTTTAAACAGGGGCTGTTGCTGGTATGGGGTTTGGCTGGTTAGGTGGGGGGGGGACAATGTGCATAGTATTGCTGTTCTTGCCATCAATCTCCTGCAGGTTATTTGACATTGAACACAGAATATTAATCAGCTCTGGTATACCCCCTTCTTCAACCCCAGCGCTGTCCTGGTGTAAAGGTCCAAGTCCTTCTGCCATCTGCTGTTCCTCCTTTTCCACATCATCTAATGATGAGAATATGTCATCAGGAACATCCAGATACTCCTCTTCTCCTCTCTCTGCATTTTGAAGACTTTTCTAAGACATGGAGACTTTGAAGGATGATTTGGAAGAAGTAAAGCCAGCAAAAGATGAGGATGATCATCATTAAGACCTCACCCCCTAAGTATATAATAAAGGCTTAAATAAAGGCTTCTATCTTTTTAATTACATTTATGGCTGATGTAGGAATAAGTAAATATAGGAAAAAATAAAACTGATGCAAAAAAAGTTTCTCTGCAAAGTCCCTGCACTTTCACTGCAGTCTCCCTGCACTCTCCCTCTCCAATATTCTTCTATTTTCAGCAATACTGTCCCTAGCACATGAGCGTTTCCACATCTCTCCCTATGCTCAGCTCACAGGACAATGGCTGAGACTGCGTGGGATGAGGGTTTTATAGGACTGTGACATTACAGAGGCTGGCTACATGGCAATATGGGTGATCTTGCATTCCCGGGCTTTCTACTTTCAATTTGTAACATGTGCAGCTGCTATTTTACAAAAAACAGATTCGTAAGTACGAGGAAATTCGGATTTGTTGCAAATCATAGTTTTCCTAAACATCCAGTCAATGAATAATATTCTTTCATAATAAACTAATATGGACAGTGGTTCATTGGAGTACATGGCAATTATGTTTATATTGTATCTGCCATCTGTTCCTTACTTTTCTCATTTGAATTAGAAGTGCAATTAAGGTTGTGTATGATTGGTAAGATGAGGATATATATTTAGTACTTGCACCATGGGAACCAATAGAAAATATGAAAGTAATTACTTTTATTCATAAAAATTAGTATTATTTATGGTCTTCTCCTAACATGAGTCAAATAAAGTACTGCTAAGTTTCCCTTTTAATATTTCTTCTGGAAATGTTTGTGGCCCCCTTTCTATTGTAAAGAAGTGTCATGGCTGATGAATATGGCAAAACCATGTGCACCAACACTGATATTCTGGTGCATTGTGATTCCATGAGGAATCTCCCGTAGAGGCAATGTTCTTGAAGATATTTGAGCCTATTCAGGTATGTTACTGTATAAAACCATTTTACAGATATACATAAAAATAATAGAATAATGTTTTCAATTACTCTTTATTAAACATCTTTTCTCCTCAGCTTTTACTTGCAGCATATCTGTAGACTGCTGCTTTTTGCTTCACAATGAATCCATCATCTGCTTAGGTGGATTTATCTGTAAGTTTTATCTCTGAACTCCTAATATTCCTTAAACACTTAATTTGATAAAAATGTATTTATGATTGTTTATGATTATGAGCTATTATAAAATTACAGGCTACAGAACAAGTCATCAGAGCAGTGCTCTGTTAGATTTGCCATGAAGCAAAAAAACCCTGAATGAGTTAATAAAAATTAATTAGTAAGTTATGTGTACCCCAAAATTGTGTAATTAAAAACTACAACTTGCCCCACACAAAAAAGAGCCCTCACATAGCTGCATCGATTGAAAAATGAAAAAAGTTATAGCTCTTGGAAGCCGACAATAAAAATGGTCACTAATACCTAAACCACATGCATGGGGAATGTTTTTTTTTAAATTAGAATAGATTATTAACTAATCAATGCATGCAATCCTATCTACAATGATTTCAGAGAAAATAATTTTGCAGTGAATGATAAAAAGTCTAGGTATAGCTCTTCCCTAAGGGTACCTTCATACATGCCAGATTTTGTTACAGAAATTTCTACGACTGATAATAAGATGCAGCGGCGGCTCGTCCCCATACAGAGGACATGATTGCTAATGATCAGGCAATTCTAGGGAACATTTAGTTCCTTCCTGATACTTGCCTGAGCGTTGGCCCATGCAGAGGCACCTTTAGGAGCCTACTCAAATTTGCATTGGTAACATTATTGCACACCTTGAGAAATTCTCTGTACATTTTTTTTACTACATTGCAGTTGACTTTTACAATAGTCTTTCACATTCACATGTTTTTAAATTTTACGATGCAAAAATAGGTGTTATCATTTTTAATTGTGTCTTTGTTAAATGAATCAAATCTGTTTCAATCCAAAGTATTGTCCAGCCTCACCTTGCATGAAAACTATATACAGCTCAGAATTAGGTTATTTCCTGTGCAGCACCATGCATTTAATCTCAGAGATCATTTCATTTATGAGGTGATATATTGGAAAGAAAAACCTGGAAATTATATTTCTGCAAAACTCTTTAGGAATCAGGAAAAACAGATTACTTGCATTCATGGTAAGTTACATTTAATTCTCAGTGGAGATGCTGTGACAATTCATCTGCATAGAAATAATCTTTTCTTTTTCCATTGACAGAACTGGAAAATCACCAATGTAATTCTAAACCTGATTTTTGACTACTTTGCTTCTTTTCACATTATCTGTTGTGTAGTGGAAGGAGTCTGGAAGCAGTTTTCATAATTATCTACTTTACTAGATAAAGCCATGTGTTCTTTCTGTCCCTTAGCCGGGGAGAAAACGCTATATTCAAGAATGATTACATAAAATAACTTTCATGCAGATTAAAACACACGTATGCTATATCAAAGCACTGGTAATATCTTACCTGGAGAAGTGCTGCAGTCAGCATTTGTTCTTACTGTCAGCAATGCAGCAATTCCGAGATGTAAATGTCCTGCAGTATAACGCTTTTGAAGTTTCAGAAATAATAATGACCTCCATATAGCATATTTAAAGACGCATAAAACCCCAGAATTGATAATTTTATATCTAGCCTGAAGTAGTAACATGCTAACAGTCCCACTGCAGCTGTTAGAATCACAGTTTATTGAAGTTTTAGAGTCACAGCAAAATTAAAGTAAAAGGGTTTGTCCATGTGTACATCAAAAAAATCCATTGGGGATTTCTCCATGGCACTATGTGATAAAATCCATATGTATACAGATGGTGTAGTGGATTTCGCTTCACAGTTACTCTCAGTTTCACTCCACTATATTCAAATGGGTGAAATTCATGAAAATAAATAACATTCAGTGAAATAAAAATCTCACTTTGCTGCTCTATTCCTCCTCTTCCTAAAATTGACTCTAATAACACAACACACTGTTATCTTGTGAAAAAGCCATTGAAATCCATGGAATGTTTTGTTAACTTTTTCTTGCCATTCTTTACTTAACACATTAACCATCAAGTTTAGCTTGGCTACATCTGTAGGTCATCAACATCAGATCCGTGAGGGTCAGTGAATACCCCTGCCAATTAGCTGTTTGAAGCAAGGGCAGAGCTCATACCAGCGCTGACTTCTCTGCTCTGTTTAACTGCTGGCCATAATAATTGCAGGGCTGAGCAGGTGTAATTACAAGTATGATGTTCCCATTCACTTCTATGAGATGGCTCTGTAGTATTCATTTGAACAGACAGAGCCGTCCCACAGAAGTGAACGGGAACGCAATTGCTGTGGAGAGCAGGTAAACAGAATAGAGAAGGCACCACTCATATGATCACTGCCTATCTTCAAACAGCTGATCGGCAGGGGTGCCGGGAGTCAGACCCCCAAAAATCTGATATTGATTCAAGATAATGCAATGAGTTAAGAAATTTGAGTTAAGAGTTTGTGTGTTAATCCTGCTACATCTGTATCCTATCCTGGCTCCTATGTAAAAGCACAAGCTCAGCAGAATGTCATTGCATTAGAGAGGATCCATCCTTACTGCTAAGGTGTTCTCATTAGAAACTGATGAGATAAATGCTATCAGGGAGCTAAAGTTTAATATAAGGTCATTTGCAAACACATATGGAGGCAAAAGGCCTTAGTAACTGTTTATATTATGTACACCTTCCACACTCAAAAGACATATGTGTTGGTTAGTTAGCTTTTTATGGCTGTAGTGTGGAGGACGGGGGGGGGGTGGGAGGCAGAAAATATAGAACAAAGTGCAAAAAATATATATAGAAGGAGTGAACCTAATAAATGCTATTATAAACAACCATAATAGAGTAAAGCCTGGTTGTATAAAGGCTAGACAGTCAGCAACTCCGTCCTTATCAACCAGGCAAAACTTAGATATAGCCACTGACCAAGCAAAATTAGTAACTAGGTAAACATGAGGCAACAGGGAGACCCCTGGTACTCATAACATAAACAAAGCAATGCAGAAAAAAACATCATCACGTATTATGCATACAAAACTTAATATAGAAGTGTGCCAATGCCTTTCAATGAAGTGGGTTGATATCTTAGCTTAATTATAAACAATAATCGAGATGTACATAAAGGATATAATGTAATAATATTACAGGTTATAGTTACTAGAGATGGGTCGTTGATCCAGGGAGTAATTCTGATTGCCTGATTAGAGTTGGGAAGGAATTTTTTTCCCCTAAAGTGGGGAAAATTGCCTTCTACCTCACAGGTTTTTTTTGCATTCCTCTGGATCAACTTGTAGGATAACAGGCCGAACTGGATGATACAGGCCAAACTATGATATAAGTAAAAAAAAAAGTCATTTAATAAGAATATGTAAGTAGGTAAAAATGGCTACAGAAATGGGTCCATGTGGTCTTTTAAATAAGAAAAAATAGAATGAGCTGATCGTTGGGAATATGCTGAGTCAATTGGACCATTGATCCTAACGACTGTAAAGCTCTGCTATTGATAAAGATATTGATGAAAACTTTGTGTCAGGCTTTAACTCCTCAGCACATTCCCTGCCCTGTTGTTCATTTTAACATGCATTTAGACACTGGAATCAATTATTCCAATACTTGAGTGATATTCCCAGTGGTGAACTCAGCCTGATTCCATTCGAAAAACCACAAGGGTTCTCTAACTCTGCAGGAAGAGTCACTCATTGGAATTAGGAGCATTTGTTCTGAGAGCCAGAAAAACATATATATTTTTAATCACAGGAAGACCTTATACTCATAACAGAGCTGTATGTGGAGATTTTTTTTTTCTTTTTTATAGAGGCACACACGAGGCCCAGCTAAACTAGCTGGTAAATTATCTGACATTAAAATATAGTGAAATTAAAATGCATAGCACGGCATCATAGAAATCTATGGATGGTGTATTATGGTATCAGTTGCAATGTGCATGGACCTAATATAAATTTGTTCTCTTACAAGCACTGGTTATATGTGAGTCAAATTAATTTGACCTATAAAATGTATAACATTGCCATGCCTGTGATTTTCCAGTCATTATAAGAGAAATAATTAAAGGGGTTGTTGAGTTCAATAAAACAGGCAGCCCCTGCAAAAGAACTGATACTTATCTTTTTTCTCCTCTACCACTTTTAGTTATGTCTCAAATGTCTCTACTATTCAATCAGTGTTTTTTCATAATCAGATATTCTCCTTGTGGTAGCCTCAAACTGCTCAATCAGTGCTTTTTCATAAAGGAAAGTTAATTTGCTTAGTTTTGAGTTTCTGGAAAAGATATTCAAATTATCTTTTCTTTCTGAAGGAAAAGAACACTTTCTGATGTCAGTAGAAGTAATATGGGGCGTGGCCGGATGCCGAGCGGTGAGGACGCTTAACTGAGTAGCTCCGCACCTAGCCATACCGCGGCTCACACAAACTGCAGGAAAAGTCTCCAAAATTACACTCCATCTCAACAGACTCTTCTGCTGATCATACCGGGACCCTAATAATCATGACTAGAGGTCGGAAGAAAGCAGCAAGTCCCCCGAAACTCACGGCCTTCTTCCACCCAGCACAGCCGAGCTCCCAAGATGGCGCCGGTTCCCGCCAATCCGGCGCGTCTCCGACATCTGCGACTCACAGCTCTCCAGCCATAACGGCCTCTAGCTTGGAACTACAAAATTACCCGCATCGGATCTCCTCCATGACGGAAAGCAATTCTCAAACAGTGAGTAACTCACCTTCTGATAGCTCACTCTCACGGCCACATATCTCTGACGCCCCACAGGCATCCTTCATTGCTGCCGCTGAGATCAAAATAATGTTCCAGGACCTGAAGGCCTCCATTAATCGAGACATAAAAGAGGCCATATCCACTATACATGTAGACCTTGTCGCCATTGGAGAGCGCACAGCTCACCTTGAAAACAAAATGGAAGAGTTTGTCGTCGCACATAACAATCTAGTGGACACTAATAATGCTATGGAAGACGATATAGCAGCTATGAAGCTGAAAATTGCTGATCTGGAAGACCGTTCCAGACGGAATAATATCAGGTTCCGCAACATTCCAGAAACCATTCTAGACTCTCAGCTATTTGATTTTCTAAAAGATCTCATGGTTTCATACCTACCAGAAGCCTCAGAAACTGATCTAATTATTGATAGAGCCCATAGGGTTCCTAAACCCAAATCTCTCCCAGCTCAAGTGCCACGTGATGTCTTGGCTCGCATTCATTTTTACAGGGTGAAAGAGGCGATCCTTAAAGCAGCTAGCCAAAAAGTGACTGTTCCAGATCACTTCAAGCAAGTTTCCTTGTTCACAGATCTATCCCCAGCCACCCTGTCAAGGCGCAGGGAATTCATATCTTACACTAAGATACTACGCCAGCATAATATCCCCTATAAATGGGGTTTTCCTGTGAAACTTATTGTTAAAAGAAATGGCACTACCCTTACTCTTCTGACACCCAAAGACGCAGAATCTGCAATCAAAAATTGGGATCTTTTGGACACAGAATCTGAAGAAAAACATTCCACGCAAGGATCTCCTCCCAAGAAGAAACCTGCTCTTCTCACACAGGAGTGGACCACCGTTGGATCTCCTGCTAAATCTCCTAGACACTAAATAATTTTTCTATCTTTACTTTGCATTCCATCTTTCCTGTATTCTCCTTTTCTATGCTACATTTTGTAATTTTTTGTTTTCCTGCAGTAACCACTGCGTTTGCTATGGCTAGTTGTACAGCCTAATCTCTGTCTCCCTCAACTTATTGCGACTACCCTTAGTAGCTCTTTATCCATCTCTCCCGCCTCCCGATGGATTCTGATTACTCTAAAAGTGACTATTGTGTTTTGAGACCTGGTTGTCTCCCTTTCTTTATATTTATGGTTTTCTTAGTTTTTGTTCTAGTGTTCATGACTTTCAACTTGGCTCAGCCTCAATTGCTGGACGGAGACCGTGGGGAACCTATCCTTTGGCGCCTTTCCCTCCTGTATCTTATGCAAGGCTACTCTGGTACTAATTTATGTTATAGACACACTGTATCTGCTATTTACTGCCCCTTGTAGTATAATCTGCCTTCCAAGTGGTTTCCCAACTAATCTTATAATTCACACACCCTGCGAACATCATGGGTTTGAAAATCTTATCCTATAATGTTAGGGGATTGAATACCCCCTTTAAAAGATCCTTAACATGGGCTACTATTAAAAAGCAGAATTGTGACATATTTTGCTTGCAAGAATCTCATCTAAATGAGATTGATTCCCATCGTATGTCCAATCCTGCCTTCTCTCAACTATTCTTCTCACATGCTATTCACAAAAAAAGAGGTGTTATTATGGGTATTAAAAATACTACTGCTTTTCAACTCCATAAACAAATTATTGATGATAACGGCAGATATATTATATTGGTTTGTTCCCTAAACAACATAACCTATACTATCGCCGGAATATATGCTCCAAATAAGCACCAATTTAGATTTCTTAAAAAATTCCTAGCAATTTTATCCAAGACAAAGCAGGGATCACTAATTATCTGTGGGGATTTTAACATTACTCCAGACTCTTCCATCGATAAACATCCCATATCATCTGACAAAAGAACTAATAAGTTATCCTCATTATTTCACAAAGAAAATTTATTTGATATATGGAGAATCCTGCATGTTAATGAAAAGGATTATACATTTTTTTCAAATCCACACAGATCGTACTCTAGGATTGACCTATTTGTCTCGGATAAATGGACTTTACAGAAGGTGATAGATGTCTATATCCATGACATAACTTGGTCTGATCATGCCCCAATCACCATGGTTCTCCAAGAATTATTTAGCTCACCTACTTCCTCACCCTGGCGATTAAATAATTCTTTACTAAATAATGCCTCATTTGTGTCAGAGATCTCGGACGTCTTACAAGAATACTTCTCATTAAATGACAATCTGTCGGTCTCTGACACAACCTTGTGGTGTGCTCATAAGGCCGTTATTAGGGGACACTTCTTGAAACTTGCAGCCATGCAAAAAAAGCAGAAAAACAAAATCCTAGACTCTTTATTACATGATATCCACTTATTGGATGAGCAGTATCAATCCACTTCTAACACTGAAATTCTTGGGAAATTAAAAAAGGCTCGTCACCAACTTTACCTCCTACTTCAGAATAACTATGATTTTCACTTACGCAGAGTCAAAGCTTTTCACTATGCCCAAGGAAATAAAGCAAGTAAACAACTTGCCAACAGAGTGAAGGCTAAAGAAGTCAAATCTAGGATCCCTTTCCTATATGATCCTCAAAATAAAAAAATCCTAAACCCTAAATTAATTTCTGAGGAATTCGCTAAATACTACCAAGGCCTCTATAATTTAAAAAATTCTCCTAACATTACCCACCCAACTCCTCACACAATAAAACGATTCCTCGACTCCATATCTCTTCCTCAAATAGATCCCCTTCTTTTACATACTCTCAATTCTGACATTTCTACATCTGAAGTCCAAAGAGCTATAGCTTCCTTGAAACTACATAAAACCCCTGGCCCAGATGGATTAACAAATGAATATTATAAAAAATTCGCCCCTCTCATCACTCCTTATTTAGTAAGAGTTTTTTCTCAAATACCAAATAATAACCATATTCCTTCCGATATGCTCCAAGCTCTTGTAATTACTCTCCCAAAACCTGGCAAATCTCCTGATAGACCCTCTAATTTTAGACCTATCTCACTCCTAAATACTGACCTAAAACTGTACTCTAAAATTTTAGCTTCCAGATTAGTAGATATACTTCCCCAAATCATCAACATGGACCAAGTAGGTTTCGTTAAAAACAGACAATCCTCAGACGGAACCAGAAGATTTATTGACCTTTTGGACGTGGTGGACGCCTCTCGAACGCCTTCTATCCTGCTATCCCTTGATGCGGAGAAGGCGTTCGACAGGGTCCACTGGGACTATATTGAAGCCGTTCTTCAAAAATTTGGTATCTCGGGATATTTTCTTAGGGCAATAATGGCTCTTTATTCTTCTCCCTCAGCGTTGGTATATTCCTCGGGTTTCCTCTCTAAACCTTTCCCCATATCAAACGGCACACGTCAGGGGTGTCCCTTATCCCCCCTTATTTTCGCCTTAGTAATGGAACCCTTTGCTGAACACATCAGATCCTCCCCTTCCATTGTGGGTATTAAAACAGGGCCTTCTGAACATCGCATAGGCCTTTTTGCGGATGATGTGATTATCATTACCTCTAACCCTTTACATTCACTTAAGGCCATCAACCACATTATTGATTTGTTTAGTGAAGCCTCCTATTATAAAGTAAACGTATCTAAATCCCAAATCCTGAACCTGGGATTTCCTCACTCGGTTATAACATCTATCCAACATACTTATGGCTTCACTGTAGCCCAAAACTCCATCCCATATCTAGGCATTCAATTGGCATATCCCACTCACAAATTATTTGAGTATAATTTCATTCCTTTACTCTCTGACATCCAAAATAACCTGTCAAAATTAAACTTTCAGCAACTATCATGGCTTGGCAAACAAGCTGCCATTAAGATGGTAATCCTTCCTAAAATCATCTATATGATGAGGAATGTGCCCATATACTTACCTAAACCGTACCTGTGTAAATTACAACACCTCCTCACAAAATTCCTATGGAGAAAAAAGAAACCAAGAATTAAATTGTCTATTCTTATCCTACACCCTAGACAAGGAGGTTTAAATACTCCCTCCCTTCTCCACTACCATCAGGCCATTATTCTCGATCAAATGAGAGCACTTATGTCTAATGACAACGTTAAGCACTGGACCCTAATTGAACGGCACTTCACCCAACCTCACACAATTCTACATTATTTGTCTTCAGTATCCTTCTTTAAAACATTACCTCGCTTCCAACTCAAAACCCTTGAAGCAATTATTCAGATTTGGAAATCTATTCCCTATAATGTAACATTACTCCCTCATTCCTTTTGTGACTTACCAATAGAGGTATGTGAAGTAACAATACCAAATTTATCACTAACTGTATGGAAATCTAGAGGTCTAACAACTATAGCTCAACTTTGGAATAATGGTGTATTCCTTTCCTTTGCTGAGCTATCGACCCAATATTCAATTACCAATAGAGACTTTTATAAATACCTACAACTTAGGCACCTTCTTCTCTCCTATAACCCCTGTACTTCCGTGATAACTAACATAGATCTCAAACTCTGGTTATATGTACTGTCTCCAGGCAATAGAGGCATCACAAATGGGTACCAGTCACTCAAAAACCACTTAGGTAATTCCATTGCGTTTCTACAATCAAGATGGCAGGAGGACTTTCAGACCTCCATATCACAGGAGCAATGGCTTGAATCTTTTACCGTAGTTTCGAAGCGCTCTAAAAACATCAACCATTTAGAAAACTCTAGAAAAATACTTTTCCATTGGTACTATACCCCGGCCTACTTAAATAAAATATTCTCGGATGTCTCACCTACTTGCTGGAGATGTTTCTCACATGTAGGTACATATGTACATATTTGGTGGTATTGTCCATCCCTGACACCCTTTTGGAATGAGATATTCGGTTTAATATCTACCATATGTGGTTTCCCAACTTCTGCTTCTCCACTACTGGCATTATTAACTATTGGTATATCAGACTTTCCTTATCACTTGAAGACAGTAGTCGCTCATATTCTGTTTACTGCCAGACTGAAGATAGCACTATGCTGGAAACAAAGTACTTTACCTAATATCCAAAGGGTTATCAGAGAAGTGAATAACAATTGTTGGTATGAAGAAATGTTTGCCAAATCTCAAAATTCTCTGAATACATTTAAACAAAAATGGGAGGTGTGGCTGTCATCAACTTATTGCTCTCTACCTGAAAAGGTCTTTTAGGTTTCATCCAAAACCCCGCAGATCTCCATCCAGACTACTATAGATTGGTCTTATAATATGTCACCAGAGCCTCCTGCAATTTTTTATGGTCACTTTTATGGCTAAATTATAGTTATGTTATTTAAATGAGCCTTCATCCCCTATTACATTGCATTGTAATACGTATGTCAAAGCTTTTCTATATATGTCATGACCCTACTATGTTATTTTTTTATGATTTGGTCCGCTGTAAGCGGATATGTTTTGTAAATTACCTAAACTTGAAACTCAATAAAAATAATGTTTAAAAAAAAAAAAAAAAAAAAAAAAAAAAAAAGAAGTAATATATGCTAATGTGCGTATGGTTTCCCAGAACTGCATTGGCTGAACTACAATAACCCTCATATATACTAGTTGGTCTCCATAATGAGAAAGAACACCCTTAAGACCCTGACAGAGGCCACTCAGCTAAGCAGTGTAGTTTTCTGTTGAGACACTCAGTTCCCTCTCCTTTTGGTTTAAGTTCAATCAATTTGTACCTGAATCAGAGTCCACTCATTCCTAACAGAGGGCTGAACTAGGGTGTGCTGCCAGAAATAGCAGGGGAGAAAAAGTGTATCAATTCTTTTTATTATTATAGACCGTTTACAGAGGATTCCTAAGTTGTTAGCTCAGACAACCACTTTAACTACAAGGAGGATAAAAGAATAAAACAGTGTGGATGTATTCACCAAAGCAATCAGCGAAGATCAGTTGTTAGATCTCTCAACTTCAAAAATCTGCTGTCATATGGAGACATGTGACTGTGAGTTAGAACTAAGCCAAGATGATTATTATGCTAAGGGGAGGGGGGCCTCATCCCATCCAGCAGAAAAAAAATTTAAAATTTGGATTGCCAGCAGAGATCACAGCACTAAATATTACAAAACTAAAGCTGGTGTTATGCATAAATTGGCTGCTTAATATGCAACATTTTCTGAAAATGCATAATCAGTTATCTCTATAGAAATAGGCAATTTAAAAGGAAGAATGTGTGTTTGATCACCACTTTAGAAACTTTGATGGGACTTGATTTTACATATTTGGCACAGGAGCTGGTTTTCTTCAGTGTTTAAAAAGTATTCAATGTAACTATAAGCTTCGAGTTCTGAAGAGTGAAACCCAACTTCAAAGTGGCCATGTGTTTTTGTTGTAGCTTAAAATTAATTAGAACCAACATTCCAGCTGATTTTTTTTTTAAATGGCTTCTAATTAGCAGAGTAACCATACAGTGGCTCAAAACATTCTTCCTCTCGTAATGATTTGCTATAGCATTAAATATTTTTTTCCATGCGAAAGAAAGTAAATGCTAATCAGGGAACATACAAAGTGTAATAAAATGTATGCTACTGGATTTTAGAATATGTTTGGTAGAACTTTATTTTTTTACTGTTTTTGTTATCTTTTTTATGATAATAGAATTTTTAATATTAAATTATCAGAAATGGAAATTTGTTTTGGAGTTGTAAATAAAAAAAAATAAGAACTTAAAGGGGTTGTGCGGGTTCAGAGCTGAAACTGGACACAACCCAGACTGCACTCATTCATCATGAATGAGTGGAGCATCAGAGCTTTTTATGCTCCGATGCTCCCCCTTGCCTAGGCTGAATCGGGCAGGTCAAGGGCTATTTGTTTACATTTGGACACTGCTACGTGGAGGCTTCCGCCTATCAGGCTGCCATAGCCTATAAAAACTAACGCCATCCAGTAGTGCCGGTGACATGACCGGGCTCACTGCTAGGCGGAAGCCTCCACCTAGCTTACTCATGGAAAGCCTGGTTTGTCACCAGATCTCAAGAAAATTCCCTTTCTCTGCGCGATTGAACGCAGGGCAAGGGGGAACATCGGAGCATGGAAAGCTCTGATGCTACACTCATTCATGGTGAATGAGTGCAAATTAGGTTGTGTCCGGATTCAGCTCTAAACCTGCACAACCCCTTTAATAGCAATGAATAAATCAATATACATATTTCAGTATTGAATAGATTTTGGTTGTTTGTATGAAATAGTAATTGTAAAAGTAATAGTAACTAGAGCACATAGTCATGCAATGCAGATTCCACATTATCCCATCCTGCTTTTTACCTCCCTTACAAGTGAGAAGTTCTAACATTTAGGGACAGTTTAGAGAAAGAAATATTGATAAAAGATTAGCAAATCAACTCACTACACTGGTCATTCGCTAACAGCTGATTTTCCGTTTAGAAGCCAAATCGACCCTATACTAGATGATGGAGACTGATATACGGATCTATCCTAGCTATACTCCATAACAGAAAGTGTGACGCTGTACAAAATACCAGTGTAATACATTTTCAAAGATTTACTGATATCTAATATGTACTTCAAAATCTAATGGAAAAATTCAAGACAGCTCAATAGAAGTCAATAAATAAACTGACCTATATTTACTGGCATATTGAGAGCATATTTGGGTTGACTTGAACCAACTGTAAAAGGCACTTGCCACTTAATACATTTGGTGCATTTTGGACAGATTAAAAAAAATGAAATTTGAACCTTGGTATATAAATAAGGCTTAACATATAATACTTGGATACCACTACCACTTGTTACAAATTTTTCACGCATGATGTGACTTTTATAAAGTATTATTTTATGCAAAAAAAAATAAACTTTTGTCTTTGTGACAGCCATAAGCCCCACAATTTAACTGCAGGGGCTCCAATCGGAAGGCAAAGTCAGCCAAATCTGTCTGCCTTGCCTCATAGCTGCAGCCCTCAGTGTTGATTGCATCTGAGGGGTTAAATTATGTGGTTTGGTGCTATCACCATTTCCCATCAGTGCGGCCGAGTGCCTGCTGTATTATACAGCCGACACCTGCTGTGTATAGAAATGGCTCACCACAGCAGCCCACTTCATACATTCCCTCAACCACCATGACATACTGTTACTTCATACTGGTTGAAGGGGTTAAGGCCTATGAAATGAGAAGGGTACTTTTACCAATTTCCTTCCCTTCATTTAATAAGGTATCTGATATTTGTAGAAGATTGTTTTTATTTTTAATTACAATTATTATAATCAAAGAAGAAACATTTGATCAAGAAGTAATCTAGGTAACACAAGGCAAGCAGCATCAACAAAATCCACATTTCAGTATAAGAAATGTAACACAAAGATCTTAATTAACTTCAATTTAATTAAGTCTGGTTAAAACACATTGCACAAACAGAAACAGTTGGAAACTTTGATAGAGGAGCTGAATGTTAAAAAGTAAAGAAAAAGTATGTATGGAACAAAAGCATGAATATGATACTTTGATAGCTTAGCTTTAGTTAAAACTTATTGGAATAATGGTTACAAGTAGAGTTGATCGAACGTGCTCTTAACGAGCACTGTAGTGCTCGGATCCCCTGCGCTCGCATGCCCGCAGGCATCCGGATCCGTCCTCACCTGACTGTAAGTCAATGGGGGTGGATCCGTTTGGTATGACACACGAGTGTGTCATACCAAACGGATCTGTCCACACTGACTTACAGTCGGGTGAGGAGGACGGATCCTTTTGGTGTCACACACTAGTGTCTGATACCAAACGGATCCGTGCCCATTGACTTACAGGTAGGTGAGGACGGATCCGGATGGCTGCGCAGCGGAGCGCAGGGGATCTGAGCAGTACAGTGCTCGTTGCGAGCACGTTCAATCAACTCTAGTTACAAGTTAAATTTTACTAAATGATTTTATATAATTTACTTCTAATGTCCTAATAGCAATAATGACGGGAAAAAAAAGTTATTAAAAAGTCATATCTCCCGACATGTCTGTCTTACTGTTTAGTAACTAGTGGCATTACTCATGAAATTACACTTCAGAAGCATCTATTCTCTGACTCTATGTTCAGCCAATCCTTTATTTTTCTTACTGGAAGTTTACAAATGAGTGGACAGCAGTCTGTAATAAAGGTCCATCTGGGTGTAACTGTTGGATGGGGGCCTGCAAAGTCGGACATTATCTAATCAGTGCAGCCAATATGAGACTGTACAGGGACAAAAGATGGACTTTTATTGCAATCTGCTGACTATTCATAAACATCTAGTAGAAATAATAGAGTTATGGCTGAATCTTTATATAGAAAGATGCTATAGAATTGTTGTTATATGTGGAATGCAAGTAGTTACTAAATAGACCTATCAGAGAGGTGACATGTCATCTTTAACCCTTTCAGTCCCGGAGGTTTTTTGGCTTTGCGTTTTCGTTTTGCGCTCTCTGCCTTCAAACAGCCATAACTGTTTTATTTTTCTGTTCATATAGCTGTATGAGGGCTTGTTTTTTTGAGGGAGAAGTTGTACTTTCCAACGTCACCATTTAATATTGCATATGGTGTAGTGGGAAGCGGGGAAAAAATTCCAAATCAGGTGAAATTGCAAAAAAAACGCTATTCCGCTACAGTTCTACTGGTTTCTTATTTACAGCGTTCGATGTTCATTAAAACTGACCAGTTACTTTCATTCTACTGGTCAGTATGAATCCGGCGATACCTAATATGTTTAGTTTTTCCTGCGTTTTTTTCCTGCGTGATAAAATAATTATAAAGTTGGCCTTTTTTTTGTTGTCATATCTTGACCCCTATAACTTTTTGGTATTTATGTGTACAGAGCTGTATGGGGGCTCATTTTTTGCGTGGCGATCTGAAGTTTTTATTGATACTATTCTGGGGTGTGTATGACTTTTTGATCACTTTTTATTAAATTTTTTTAGAAAAAAAAGCAACAAAAACAGCAAATCGCCATTTGGACGCTTTTTTTCGCCACACAATTCGCCGTATTGGAATTTTTTTTTTATATTTTAAAAGTATGGGCGTTTTCGGTCACGGTGATATGCATGATGTCTATATTTATTGTTATTTAGGTATTTATTTTTTAATTATACGGAAAAGGGGGGTGTGATCACGGCATCTAAAGGCTTATGAAGACGCCGCCGATGGCGGTAAGTACCCGCAAGTCTCTGCTGTTAGAAACAGCAGAGACTTGCCGGCCATGACGCTCGCCGCACGTGCGAGCGGGCGCCATGTGTCCATATCACCCCAGCGCCATACATGTACGGCGCTGGGGCTGTAAGGGTTAAAGGGAAACAGAAAATAACCTATTGTAAAAATCGCTATTTTATGTGAAACATATATTTTTTTTAAAATTAGTTTTTTCATTTTTTCTACGTCTATATTACTATATAATTATATAATCTTACAATTTTCACATTAGTTTGCCTGTGGTGATAATGAGAACAGCTACTAAAAAGTGTACAGAACAGTAAATCATCACCTATTATTAGGCCTAGTGACCAGGGTAAAAATTGCATGATCATATATATATATATATATATATATATATATATATATATCTTACAGACCAAAATTTTGGACCATTCAGGTGACTACCTCTTGAAGCTCATCAAGAGAATACAAGATTGTGCAAAGAAGTAATCAAAGCAAAAGGTGGCTACTTTGAAGAACCTAGAATATAAGACATATTTTCAGTTATATAATTCCACGTGTTAATTTATAGTTTTGATGCCTTCAGTGTGAATCTACAATTTTCATAGTCATGAAAATACAGAAAACTCTTTGAATGAGAAGGTGTGTCCAAACTTTTGGTCTGTACTGTAGATATATATATATATATATATATATATACCGTATTTTTCGCCCTATAAGACGCACTGGCCCATAAGACGCACCTAGGTTTTAGTGTAGGAAAATAAGAAAAAAATATTTTTCATCAGATCCTTTTATCAGACCCCCATATCAGCCCCCTGTGCCCCCATACCATCTCACTGTGCTCCCACCAGACCTCAGATCAGCAGAATGTGCCCCCATCAGACCTCAGATCAGCAGAATGTGCCCCCATCAGACCTCAGATCAGCAGAATGTGCCCCCATCAGACCTCAGATCAGCAGAATGTGCCCCCATCAGACCTCAGATCAGCAGAATGTACCCCATCAGACCTCAGATCAGTAGAATGTGCCCCCATCATACCTCAAATCAGCAGAATGTGCCCCCATCAGACCTCAGATCAGTGTATTGTGCCCCCATCAGACCTCAGAGCAACAGTATGTGCCCCCATCAGACCTCACATCAGCAGAATGTGCCCCCATCAGACCTCACATCAGCAGAATGTGCCCCCATCAAACCTCAGATCAGCATATTGTGCCCCCATCAGACCTCAGATCAGCATATTGTGTCCCCAACAGACCTCAGATCAGCATATTGTGCCCCCAACAGACCTCAGATTAGCATATTGTGCCCCCATCAGACCTCAGATTAGCGTTTTGTGCCCCCATCAGACCTCAGATTAGCGTTTTGTGCCCCCATCAGACCTCAGATTAGCGTTTTGTGCCCCCATCAGACCTCAGATTAGCGTTTTGTGCCCCCATCAGACCTCAGATTAGCGTCTTGTGCCCCTATCAGACCTCAGATCAGCCCACCCAGCCACTTAAAGACCATACTTACCTGTTCTGCGCTGCCGCTGCCGTCCGGTCCCACGCTCCGCGCTCCTCTCTCTTCCCTGCCGGCACGCACTATGACCTGACGCTGCAGCATCAGGTCATATTGCGTGCCGGCAGGGAAGAGAGAGGAGCGCGGAGCGTGGACCGGACGGCAGCGGCAGCGCAGAACAGGTAAGTATGGTCTTTAAGTGGCTGGGTGGGCTGATTTGAGGTCTGATGGGGTCCCTACGTACAAGTGAGCGCTTCCTTATGGAAGCGCTCACTTGTATTCGCCCTATAAGACGCACCACATTTTTCCCCCTACTTTTGGGGGAAAAAAGTGCGTCTTATAGGGCGAAAAATACGGTATATATATATGTACACTGTAAAAAAATCTTGGCAGCACTAAAGACAAAAGTAGAGGTGCAAGCCTAAGACCTGACCAAGGTCAATATGTAGCAAAACAAGAGAAGGAAGCACTCTCTTAAAAAATGAACAATTCTTTATTTACCCATGGTGTGGGACCGCGACGTTTCGGCTCTACTCTGGAGCCTTTCTCAAGCCTTGTTTTGCTATATATATATATATATATATATATATATATACACTCACCGGCCACTTTATTAGGTACACCATGCTAGTAACGGGTTGGACCCCCTTTTGCCTTCAGAACTGCCTCAATTCTTCGTGGCATAGATTCAACAAGGTGCTGGAAGCATTCCTCAGAGATTTTGGTCCATATTGACATGATGGCATCACACAGTTGCCGCAGATTTGTCGGCTGCACATCCATGATGCGAATCTCCCGTTCCACCACATCCCAAAGATGCTCTATTGGATTGAGATCTGGTGACTGTGGAGGCCATTTGAGTACAGTGAACTCATTGTCATGTTCAAGAAACCAGTCTGAGATGATTCCAGCTTTATGACATGGTGCATTATCCTGCTGAAAGTAGCCATCAGATGTTGGGTACATTGTGGTCATAAAGGGATGGACATGGTCAGCAACAATACTCAGGTAGGCTGTGGCGTTGCAACAATGCTCAATTGGTACCAAGGGGCCCAAAGAGTGCCAAGAAAATATTCCCCACACCATGACACCACCACCACCAGCTTGAACCGTTGATACAAGGCAGGATGGATCCATGCTTTCATGTTGTTGACGCCAAATTCTGACCCTACCATCCGAATGTCGCAGCAGAAATCGAGACTCATCAGACCAGGCAACGTTTTTCCAATCTTCTACTGTCCAATTTCGATGAGCTTGTGCAAATTGTAGCCTCAGTTTCCTGTTCTTAGCTGAAAGGAGTGGCACCCGGTGTGGTCTTCTGCTGCTGTAGCCCATCTGCCTCAAAGTTCGACGTACTGTGCGTTCAGAGATGCTCTTCTGCCTACCTTGGTTGTAACGGGTGGCAATTTGAGTCACTGTTGCCTTTCTATCAGCTCGAACCAGTCTGCCCATTCTCCTCTGACCTCTGGCATCAACAAGGCATTTCCGCCCACAGAACTGCCGCTCACTGGATGTTTTTTCTTTTTCGGACCATTCTCTGTAAACCCTAGAGATGGTTGTGCGTGAAAATCCCAGTAGATCAGCAGTTTCTGAAATACTCAGACCAGCTCTTCTGGCACCAACAACCATGCCACGTTCAAAGGCACTTAAATCACCTTTCTTCCCCATACTGATGCTCGGTTTGAACTGCAGGAGACCATGTCTTGACCATGTCTACATGCCTAAATGCACTGAGTTGCCGCCATGTGATTGGCTGATTAGAAATTAAGTGTTAACGAGCAGTTGGACAGGTGTACCTAATAAAGTGGCCGGTGAGTGTATATATATATATATATATATATATATATATATAGCATAAAGGGGCCTGGAGCACAGATTCTGTATCCTCTATCATTCAGTAAAAGACAGTAAACCTAATTGCACCGTCATTTAGGATTCATTGAATTCCACAAAACCGATCCTTAATATGGTTATATACATGAGCTCCTAGACTATGAATCTCTAGACATTGGAGGGAGTCTGGAGAGCATACTAAGAAGAATGTTTGAAGGGTTTTCACAATTTGCTGGCAGACATATCCCCTTCAAATATATATTTTAACTGTTACAAAATCTAAGAAGTTTTTTGTATACAATATTGCATAAGAGATTGAATGAAATGTGTAGTTGGTTTGCATTACAGGATTTCTCAAACAGTTTACATACTACAGTAAATTTCTAAAACAGCTTTAAAAATCAAATAAAGATTTTGTTTCTTTAAAGGGAATTTCTTTTAAGGGAGTTTTTGAAATGATAAAATAATAGGCTCATTGGTGGCATTTCAAAAAGTCATCTCTTAGTTTCTTTGATTCTAAGCCTGTATTCTCAGAAGTGGTTTTAATTTCTAATGGTGTTTCCAAATTACAGACCGGAAGCATCAACAATTGCCATTTGACTCATCCTATACAGTGCTTTGCTGATGACGACTGACATTGAGTAGATATTACTTTCTCCTTCAGTGTTTCAAGGTCTTAAAACTCTCAACTGAAGCGTAGTGGAAATTCATAAGCATATCATGCAAGATGATTAAAGCAAGGCTCCTCTATACATTTAATAGCTTACTCTTAAAACATGAAATCATTTGTCAATTGCCCCCTGGGTCATGATATACCGGCCCTTCACAGACCACAATTATTCTTTGAGTTCAACAAATGCCATGAACCAATAATTGCTCTCCACAAAGGCTTCAATCCATGACTGAGGATCATAATATAAATGTTAGACAAATTGCTTAGGTAAAGCTGAAGCAAAGCTGAATGCATCTTTATACTCTTTGGGGCTATATTAATATGACTCATTTGGTAAGTAAACAAATTAGTTTTATATGTTAAACTAACAAGTTAATGATAACATGACTTCTGAATCCAGTACATATCATAATAATATGTATATTTATATGCATAAAATATACTGAGCAACAAGGATATTTAAGAGCTCATTTTCATGGTCAGAGATTCAGGCCATTTATTGGGAATAATTTTCCCTAGAATTTGGCCAGGTAAATGTTCAAACACTGTTTTAGTGGGTGATCAGATAATTTACACTATGAATAAAATTATCATTTGTTGGCAGTACCGGTGTAAACAAGAATGTTTACAATAAAACCATGGCCATAACTTTAGCCATAACAGCCATAGCATTTGCTATAGGGTCCAGAGGTTGAGGGGGGCCCAGTCGGGTGTGAGAACATTGTACCTTTTTGTGGAGAATAACAATATGGTGGATTTTTTTCTATTTTGTGGGTTTTCTTATATAGTGTGCTATTATACATACCTTTAATTATTGCTACTTATGCCACTGTTTTACTTTTCTAACACTAGGTGGAGGCTCCATGTTATTTTGCTATGGGCCTTAAGAATTATAGTTAAGGCTATGAATGAAACTGTACAGAGGATGAATGAATGTAACAATGTTCATTCGTCCCCATTTTGAGATTAAATCAGAGAACCTAGTAAGTGGGCTATCAGGAAACCACAATGTGAAAAGGGAAATATATAAAAAAAATCACAGTGATGCTAAATAATCCCCTTAAAACTTTCCTTGTACTACTCTTAGTTATGATGACACCCCAGAAAAACCCTACATGCCCCTACTTACATTGGAACACCCATCTTGATGAGGGCAATCTCTCTGTCTTCAAAGCTATCTCCATCACATTCTATACAATAAATACTGGAGTGTAGCAGGAACAGGAGCGGGACAGATTCTCAATATCTTGGTATATTTGGTATATATAATAATATCCTAGCCCAACACATTTCCATCATCATCAAGGGCTACAGTAGTTTTAATATTCACCATTGTAGCCCCTGATAAATGCATTGAGATAGTGTCTATATAAGTGTATTGCCATTGTGTGATATTGTTTTGTAAACCCAGATATTATAAAGTGATCCCACTACTGTTTCTGCTAAGATAAATATCAGAGGAATGACATTATTGATGCCACACTTATCCCTACTGACAAATCTGGTAGCCTCTTCCAAGTACCTGAGTATGCGACAGGAGTCTCCAATAAGCTACCACTGCATGACCTCAACATAACACATGCTGAGGTGGTATGGTGCATGACAAAATCATTCACCACTTTTTCGCATACAGATGCTCTAACATATGCAAGGAGGAATTTTAGCAAGTTGGAACATCAGGGATCAAGAGATACATTTATTTGCTGTAAGTCCAGAAGGGTGTTCCTTTCCACGGTTGAAATGCAAGGACAGTTTCCTGGGCATGGCCAGCACCCTCTACAAGCCAGTGCTCTTTTTCAAAAAGCATTTCACAACTTAATTTATCACATGTGCCACGCAGGTAGCATGTGTTATTTCCCAGTTGGTGTTGGTTGGATATTTGCTTATTGATGCATTTTGGCAAGCAAACATCTGTGTTGCTACACTCACCCTGGCTGATCAGCTCTAATAGGATATGGCAAGGCTTCACTTTACATATGATAGAAAGGTAATAACACCAATTCAAAAATAGAGAGGCACTAAAAATGTCAAAACATTAAGGTGCAAGAAGGCCTCAAATCACTCTCCCCAATAATCACACAATGCACCAATCTATAGAAAATACACGTTTATTAGTTCATCAAAATTTATATAAAATGTATATGTAAAAAGTCAATGGTGGTAACTAACACACACAAAAGGAGGAGCAGGTACGTAATACTCACACTAAGTAGAGTAAAATATTACAAACATTATCCGCATAGAACATAATAAAGTGCAAGTGCAGAAAACAATACATAAAACATCATAAGTGGCCCACAGTAATCAAAGAACAAGTATAATAAGCAATAAATGGCAATACAGACCACTGCCTCCTCCAGACCTCGACGTACGTTTTGCTATGGCTTCCTCAAGGGGATTGAGATCTCAATGTGTTGTGCACTTATTTATAAGCCCATAACTAAGACAATTAAAAACACATGGCCAGCAGGAAATCAAGCTATGCTACAACGATGGGAGGGTTGGTATGCGTTCCACAGTGAGGCATAAATGACATCACTTCCGGTCCGGAGATGTAAACATATACAGTCAGTCATGTAGCCATAATTCATGTGTCCATACATAGAACAAAAGAATAAATAATAAAATGAGAATACATCCATAGTATCATCCCCCAATAATATGCCCAGATGTACTATGTCCTCGCCGTATCCGAGGGCAATATAACAAAACTGCGTTTGACAGAGGAGCGCGGCCGGCACCGGAAGTCCGGCCTGCGTTCCACCGTGGAACGCACGCGTATACGCATGCGCTAACCTTTCCCATGATCGAAGCCCAACCTCATTTATAGAGGGAGAAAAGGAGAAATCAGCCGGGCTATAGACACCATGGAGTGGGGGATGTATAAGCATACACCATGTGTGTTTATGAGTAAAAGAGCCAACGAAAATATACAAGAAGATGAATAAGATGCAATGTAAATAAACATAAGAATGAAAAGTAAAAACAAAACAAAAAACAAAAAAAAAACAACAAAAAAAAACAATAAGGAATAATGTTAATAAGTGAAGATGGCTGATGGTGTCTGATGTTGTTGCAGCAATCCATACGGAGAACTTGTTGTTGAGGAATTTATGTTGTGCATAATTTTTTTTTTTCTTGGCTATTAGAGCCATATTTCCTTTTTTCACATTTATTCATTTTTTTTCACACTTATCTATACACTTTCACTTGCATGTTATAGTTTTCATACACACTTTCACACTTTTTTGTATTTGTTAATCCTCTCCTTTACGGTCCTATTCACACTTTCACACTTTTTAACCTTTTTCACACACATTAACACTTAGTTCATATGCACATTTATCATACTTTGTTGCCCTTTACAGTGGTATATACATTAATCATTCATTATCATTCATCTTTTTTCTTCATTTATTAACATTATTCCTTAGTTTGTTTGTTTTTTTTTTCATTTTTTGCTTGGCCATTATAGCTATATTTCTCTTTTTTCACTTATTCACTTTTTTAACACTCTTTTTTTCACACTCATTTATACACTTTCACTTGCATGTTCGTTTTTATACACATTTTCACACTTTTTTGTATTTTTCAATCCTCCATTCCTTTATGGTCCTATTCACACTTTCACACTTTTTCAACCTTTTTTCACATACATTTACACTTAGTCCCTATGCACATTTATCATACTTTGTTGCCCTTTACAGTGGTATATACATTTATCATTCATTATTGTTCATCTTTTTTCTTCATTTATTAACATTATTCCTTTTTTTTTTTTTTTTTTACTTTTCATTCTTATGTTTATTTACATTGCATCTTATTCATCTTCTTTTATATTTTCGTTGGCTCTTTTACTTATAAACACACATGGTGTATGCTTATACATCCCCCGCTCCATGGTGTCTATAGCCCGGCTGATTTCTCCTTTTCTCCCTCTATAAATGAGGTTGGGCTTCGATCATGGGAAAGGTTAGCGCATGCGTATACGCGTGCGTTCCACGGTGGAACGCAAGCCGGACTTCCGGTGCCGGCCGCGCTCCTCTGTTGAACGCAGTTTTGTTATATTGCCCTCGGATACGGCGAGGACATAGTACATCTGGGCATATTATTGGGGGATGACACTAAGGATGTATTCTCATTTTATTATTTATTCTTTTGTTCTACGTATGGACACATGAATTATGGCTACATGACTGACTGTATATGTTTACATCTCCGGACCGGAAGTGATGTCATTTATGCCTCACTGTGGAACGGATACCAGCCCTCCCATCGTTGTAGCATAGCTTGATTTCCTGCTGGCCATGTGTTTTTAATTGTCTTAGTTATGGGCTTATAAATAAGTGCACAACACATTGAGATCTCAATCCCCTTGAGGAAGCCATAGCGAAACGTACGTCGAGGTCTGGAGGAGGCAGTGGTCTGTATTGCCATTTATTGCTTATTATACTTGTTCTTTGATTACTGTGGGCCACTTATGATGCTTTATGTATTGTTTTCTGCACTTGCACTTTATTATGTTCTATGCGGATAATGTTTGTAATATTTTACTCTACTTAGTGTGAGTATTACGTACCTGCCCCTCCTTGTGTGTGTTAGTTACCACCATTGACTTTTTACATATACATTTTATATAAATTTTGATGAACTAATAAACATGTATTTTCTATAGATTGGTGCAGGATATGATAGAAAGGAAAAGAAGTGTGAGCAATGCTCTGCCCTGCTTCAGTTCAGTACATTGAGCAGGAAGTGGAGGATTTGGATTAAAATCTGGTTTGGGAACCAGACCATTACAAATATGGAAGTGTCAACTGGACCTGGCCTTCTTGCTGTGGTGCTGCCTCACCACTGCCACAAAAAAATATTGGTCTTGCAGGTTGTGAAAAAATGTATTATCTCTGTCGTTGTAACAGCTCCAGTTATCCACTGTGGCATGCAACAGAATCCATTAAATGGAACAGCAGCACCACCATCAACTTAACCAGGTAGGAGTTAAGCTTGCACATGAGCAGATTGCTGGGTTTTGAAAAGTTGCTTCCTGGCCCTACATTCTGTTATCAATGGCTGGCGACAGAGCGAAGTAGGAGGAGTCTGAATGGGAAAAGCAGTAACATGATGACAACAACACAGACACTTTGCTACATGTGTATGTGGCCTAGCTGTTGCAAAGAAGATTAGGAGTACTCTGTGAGGGTGCTGCCACACTTTGTAGCAGTGCTGAATTTTGTATGGGGTTTCCTGATGCAAAATCAGGAGTGGAAAAAAAGTATGAAGGAAAGACATTACTTCTTCAATTTTTTTCTCTTTGCTGGATGGAAGCCCAACATAAACGTGGATAAGATGTTGCAAAATCACTTGCAATTTTTGATGCTTCTTTTCTGCCGCATCCAAAACACAGCACAATTGTGATGTGTGGCAGCACTTTTTTTAGTGACTTTTTGCTGCAATTTTTGCACCAGCATTTGTTTTGTTTTGTTTTTTTCAGCAAAAAAACATTAACTCCAGATGTTAACTGAAGGTCTAAAGGAAATATGAAATGCCGTTACACTAAAAAAATTCACAAAAACTGCAGGTTTGAAAAAGGAATGTAAACACACCAAAAACAACAATAGTGCAGAAAAATACTACTAAAAAACGATGTGTGAGCCCAGCTGAATAATGTTTTGAAATATTGATAGCCACTGCATTTTGGATTTTGTGGTTCTATGCAACCTAACATGTCATGTTTATCAGCATGTAAAGTTGAAGGCTTCAGATGATATTTTGGCATACTGTGCACCTGCGACAAATCACACTATAAAGTGTTGCAACCTAAATTGTGACACATTTATAACCACACATGCAAAAACATCATCTATCAGGCACAGTTAGAAACAGCATGTCTCAAAATGAAATGTCTTCATTTGTACCAGTAGTAGTAAATCTGGGCCTTGGTGTGTGAATCCAGTCTTAGGCCGCTTTCAGACGAGCATGTTGAAATCCGTCAGTATTCTGGCTCAGAATCCTGATGATATACCACCAGTATTGTCATCAGGATTGCATCAGGATTGCACCAGGATTTACATCCATATTTCTTCCTTCATTCCTCCCCTCATTATTTATGCACTGCACAGTCTGTAATGTGCGTATTTGTAAACAAATCCGCACAAAACTCGGACATGCTACGGATTTCAAATACTAACTTAAATTATACGCCCATGTAAATAGCTCTATTCATTAATATTAGCAGCAGATTCCAGTACATTAAATCTAGACTCTATACGCATTGGCATTGCAAATACGCTCGTCTGAAAGCGGCCTCAAACAGACAGACATCCTTAAGCATTGTAATCACAAACCTGGTTTTAGAAAGAACTAAATGCTTTGACAAATGTAGCTTTTCTTCAATGCCGCTGAAAATAAACATATACATTCCTAAGTATCAGGGAAGGAAATTTGCTATTGTCTAGAATTAATTAATGGGAGCAGAGATCTACATTTGAGACAGCCACTGACACAACAATATTGCAAATTTGAAATGGAATATTTGCAACAGATGTACAATGAAGGACCAGAAAACATGTTCTGAAAAATGCCAAGTTATCTGCAATGCAATTAGGACAGCTGCGTATGATAATTAGATCAGCAGCTATTCTGTACTTAATCGCATTGTTTTAAATTTGGGACAAACAACTTTTAATGAGAAAAAGAAATCTAATTTATTTATGTGAGATGCAAACAAAACCTGTGTTTAATTGGAGCTTTTATTTTCTAGCTGAAACTATAGCGCAGATTTGAATAATTATTATGTCATTTAAGTGAAATGTAAACGTGAAAGAGAAATTGCTAGATTTGGAGTAATAGCTGGGTGTACATGAGTATGCCGTTTACAATCCACAGTTTAGCATGTGTGACAGATGAGGAAGTTGATGTCAGGTTTCCATTTTCTTTGTTAAAGGGGTTATCCAGGTAAAGATAATGAAGACCTATCCTCAGGATAGGTCATCATTATCACATACTATAGCAGCTGAGCTTGGTATTGCACCTCAGCCCCATTCACATTCAACAGAGCTGAGCTGCAACTAGACCATGTGGCCGATGTACGGTGACATCACATGGCCTTGGAAGGGGCCGCAATGCTCACAAACACTGGCCTCTTCTAACAGCGGATAAACCAGGAACCCCACCGATCTGATATTGATGACCTATCCTGGGGATAGGTTATCAATATAAATGACCGGATAACCTCTTTAATGATGCTCATATTGTAGTTTAATCTATGGAACCGGAATGTGACACTTGGAAGGAGCCAAATAAATTACAGAAAGGGTTTACCATTTGCATTTGAATTCATAATTCATTTTGTTCCCCTGATTAGCACTTGGGGGAGTTATTTTATAACTTTTCAAAGTGTCAATCAGGGGCCAATATCTAACATAAGACCTACAGTATGCAATGACTAAATTAAAAGTATAAGGTATATGAAATTAAGTATGGGATATATGGTAATGACACATCCTGCCTCTCCATGAGTCTTCTCAACTATGCAGGTGCAAAGAGGGCTCAGATGACATACTGAGGCTTAGCAGAAGCTCCTCTAGCTTCACACTGTGTCAATGTGCAGGGAAACACCGACAACTGATCGGGATATTCTGACAAAAGTAAAGAATTGAATTTTTGCAATTGAAATATTTAAAAAAATGCAGCCAATCCTTCATGTCGCTGTTTATCCATATAGCATCTGATATATGCTGACCAATGTGGAAAAAAGAGTTTAAAACATAAAAGATGTAACAAAGGAGTTTCAAAAATAATAGTTACTCAATATCACAGGGAGAATCCAGTCCATCCAAGATTACAGTCTAATGGATATGAGATAGAGGTCCAATTTAAAGCCTTGGAGGTATAGTGGAACAGCTTAAAGCATAGGTGTATGAATATTAAAGTGCATTAAAAATGATGGAAATTATACATTTCAGTATTTTGGTGCACCATCAATTAAGAGTAGTGTTGAGTGAATCAAAGTCCATGAAGTAGAGTTCAATCCGAATTTAAGGTAAAATTCGATGTGCTGCAAACCTGAATTTTCTTGTGCTTAATGGTAACAAAAAGATTTTCCCTGAATGGCGGTAAAAAAAAAACCATACTTGCCTCATCCGTTTAAGCATGAAGAGCCTGCCGCCGCCATCTTGATTGAAGTTCCTGCGAGAAATCCCATGCACAGTGATGTATGACGTCACCACACAGGTCGACGTGAAGACATCATCACAGGCCACACAAGATTTTGAATTAGATCTTCAATTAAAATGGTGGCAGCCGGCTATTTGCATTTAAATGGATGTGGGTAAGTATGATTTTTTTTTTCATTTTACACTGTAATATTAATGTCAGATGCCCCGATCAGTGATGAACACGGCATCTGAGAGGTACAATGATGGGGAGCTGTGCAAATGCAACCCCCTGTCATTGCACCCACTACTTACAAAACAATGCACTTTGTGATGAAGTCATTCGCCACAAAGCATTTTTTTTAAAATTTGACGGAGCAGCCAAATCCAGTATTTTGCTCATCTCTAATTAAGAGTGTTGCCTTAGAGCTGTTTAATTGTCAATTTATGAGCAGACATGTATAGGAGTCCAAAATAGGGGCACATTAAGGCCTGTTAGCATAGCGTTAGGGTTTGGACAAGTTTGACCATCTTAGTTTCACATTTTGTAGTTAGGTTTGGTAGAGCGTACTAGTACCTTCAGTAGGGTTTAATAGGGCCAGGTTATATCCTGGAACCCATAACTGGAACCCATCTGGCAGGCATGTGGAGGTAAGACCATCTCAATGAATGGTCCCATTTTTTTTTTCCTTAATGATGTCTTAAGAACATCTGTCACCATGATCAACCCTTTAAAACAATACATACTGCGTGGTAGGGTTGATTATGGTGAATGAAATGAGTTCTCTATGGCCACCATTAAATGTACTGTTGCAGTAAAATGCATCCTTACAGTGGGGAAAAAAGTATTTAGTCAGCCACCAATTGTGCAAGTTCTCCCACTTAAAAAGATGAGAGAGCCCTGTAATTGACATCATAGGTAGACCTCAACTATGAGAGACAAAATGAGAAAACAAATCCAGAAAATCACATTGTCTGATTTTTAAAGAGTTCATATACAAATTATGGTGGAAAATAAGTATGTGGTCAGCTACAATCAAGCAAGATTTCTGGCTCTCACAGACCTGTAACTTTTTCTTTAAGATGCTCCTCAGTCCTCCACTCATTACCTGTAGTAATGGCACCTGTTTGAACTTGTTATCAGTATAAAAGACACCTGTCCACAACCTCAAACAGTCACACTCCAAACTTGACTATGGTAAAGACCAAAGAGCTGTCAAAGGACACCAGAAACAAAATTGTAGAACTGCACCAGGCTGGGAAGACTGAATCTGCAATAGGCAAGCAGATTAGTGTGAAGAAATCAAGTGTGGGAGCAATAATTAGAAAATGAAAGACATACAAGACCAATGATAATCTCCCTCGATCAGGGGCTCCACGCAAGATCTCACCCCGTGGGTCAAAATTATCACAAGAACTGTGAGCAAAAAAATCCCAGAACCACACGGGGGGACTTAGTGAATGACCTGCAGAAAGCTGGGACCAACGTAACAAAGGCTACCATCAGTAACACACTATGCCACCAGGGACTCAGCTCCTGCAGTGCCAGACGTGTCCCCATGCTTAAGCCAGTACATATCCGGGCCCGTCTGAAGTTTGCCAGAGAGCATTTGGATGTCCCAGAAGAGTATTGGGAGAATTTCATCTGGTCAGATGAAACCAAAGTAGAACTGCTTGGTAGAAACACAACTCGTCGTGTTTGGAGGAGAGTGAATGCTGAGTTGCAGCCAAAGAACACCATACCTACTGTGAAGAATGGGGGTGGCAACATTATGCTTTGGGGCTGTTTCTTTGCAAAGGGACCAGGACGACTGATCCGTGTACATGAAAGAATGAATGGGGCCATGTATTGTGAGATTTTGAGTGCAAACCCCCTTCCATCAGCAAGGGCATTGAAGATGAAACATGGCTGGGTCTATCAGCATGACAATGATCCCAAGCACACCGCCAGGGCAACAAAGGAGTGGCTTCGTAAGAAGCATTTTAAGGTCCTGGAGTGGCGTAGCCAGTCTCCAGATCTCAAGCCCATAGAAAACCTTTGGAGGGAGTTGAAAGTCTGTGTTGCCCAGCGACAGCCCTAAAACATCACTGCTCTAGAGGAGATCTGCATGGAGGAATGGGCCAACATACAAGCAACATTGTGTGCCAACCTTGTGAAGACTTACAGAAAACGTTTGACCTCTGTCATTGCCAACAAAGGATATATAACAAAGTACTGAGATGAACTTTTGTTATTGACCAAGTACTTATTTTCCACCATAATTTGCAAAAATATTCTTTAAAAATCAGACAATGTGATTTTCTGGATTTGTTTTCTCATTTTGTTTCTCATAGTTGAGGTCTAACTACCTATGATGTCAATTACGGGCCTTTCTCATCTTCTTAAATGGGAGAACTTGCACAATTGGCTGACTAAATACTTTTTTTCCCCACTGTATATTCAAATGCAAATTAACTGCTTCTAAGACCGATTGGCTTACTGATTCATCCCCTCCTTTCCCCCATTGTCATGCTCCTTCCTTCACGCTCTAACAAGGCGAGGCTTCCATAATATCAAGATGGCCTTGAAATCTTGTGCATGCACCAACAAAATCTGGAGCATACCATTTTAGCTGATTAGGTTCTGACACCTTGGAGTTCTGCACTGCACATGTTCTTATTAAAATCTCATCTGCACATGCACAAGATTTCAGGTCCAGACATTCAAACTGTGAGTATGCCTGGCCCTGTCAATCAGGGTATTAGGGAGAGTGGTGCATTGGGGAGAGGAGGATGTAAAGCAGTGCTCCAAGGGGTTAGACAAGCCCTTGGATGTTCTTAGCAGTATATCTGATTGTAGATACGGTGGGCTCATTAAATTCACCATGCACCAGACAGTATGTCTGGTTTTATAGGGCATGGTGACAGATACTCTCTAAGTCTGATACTACTGTATGTATTTGCTGAATGAGTCACTGTACCTTTTAACAATGTTTGGTATATCTGAGTGACATATTAAAGGTTTTGATTGGTGGGACTCCAAGCAACTGAGACCCTCGATGATCTCTAAAATGAGAAGTTAGAATCTCTCAGCTAAGCTTTCTCTCCTCTTGGTGCTGAAGATGGTCTGAAAACAGCATCAATCGAAACTCTTCAGATCTGTCTTTAGCAGTGAGATGAGACAGAGCAGCATTAGTTTGATATACAGTGAATTGTGTTCAACAGTGGCACCATTTTTTTCAAACAAACCATCCTAAAATGTTCTCCATGCCTTTTCTTTTCTAATAGTTATCATAACCAGACAGAGCAGCTGATGGTAAATCCCAATAATATGTTCATGACTGTACATACTGTACATACATTTACTGATATTTCAACTAGCATGTGTGGAGCATTGTCCATCATCTCATTCACATAGAATAACCAATTTATGACCCATATATTCTTGAAGCCGGAGAGATTACAGTCTGAGAGATTACAGTAATAATTGCATGCTTCTTTCAATATGGGCCTCTTTATATTTATATGTGGTATAATACATCCTGAAGTAAAAGAAATTTGGAAAGTGCTTACCAAAATGAAGCTGTCATACCTTTTAACAGCTTGTCTGATTATATTTCAAATAGTAATCTGTTTGCTAAATGTCCATAAAACCTTGAGTCAGTTACCCAGTATTGAAACATATAATACATATCTAATGAAAAAGGATTATCTTTGCACTTTCTATTATATTTGTACTGTCATTATTTCCCTGCTGTGGTAGAACACTGTGTCTTACCTTTATATTTTTGTAGAGATTTTCTTCGCTGAACATGCTATGGTAATTGTTTGTACTACTTTGCAACCCAATTATTTTTATGTAAAGAAGTACAAGGCAGAAATGACAATTAATTTGAAATGCTTTTTTTTTTCTTTCTTTTTTTTGTTAAAGAATTTTCTATTGTCTACTTTATCTTCTTCTCCAGTTGATTTGTAATCTATTCCAAACCTGCTGAAACTTACGTAATAATGTTTGGGTATATGGATGTCTACTAGATAAACCTTAGTCTTTTTTCATCCTTCCAAACTATTGGAAATTAGCAAATGGATTGTAACCAAATCTTATAGTAAAATTTATAGTAATTCGATTCGGGACAATTTTTTTGGGATCTGAATCAAATTTCAAGAAATACACTAATCACTACAAAAGTGTATAACTATGTTTTGTTGCCCATTCACCAGACAAGGAGTGCCAAGCTTTTGTTTTGCAATCTCATGCATGGCCATATTTTTGGTCCTATACTTTGTGCCTGATCTAGGATCTGATCCCATTTCTACCACAATATAGATGGTGTGAGTTCATTCTTAGGTTTTATTCATATGTCAGGGAACCAGACACTCAACTGGCAGCACACAGATCCATTGAATTCAATAGGCATATTCAGATCTGTTTTTTTCTGTGGGTCATTGGTCAGTAGGAAAATAATGCCTATATGCACTACTTTAGCCCAGTTTCGTAAAAATACGTGCTCATTAAAGAGGACCTTTCACCACTCCAGACATGCCTGTTTTAATAGCTCCATGCATTCCCCATGTACTAACAATTCTGGAACATCTATTCTTATGTCTGTATGTTGTGCCATTCCTTTATTATTTGCACTAGAAGTTATTAATGAATTGCTATTTGCCTTCAGTAAAGGTACAGAGGGGAGGTGGCCAGTTGGGGGAGTGTACCTGCACAGTCTGACTCTAGCCAATCAGTGCTGCCATGTTCAGACTGTGCAGGTACACGCCCCCAACTTGTTACCTCCCCTCTGTTCCCTTACTGAAGACAAATAGCAATTCATTCATAACTTCTAGTGCAAATAATAAAGGAATTTCACAACATACAGACATAAGAATAGATGTTCCAGAATTGTTATTATATGGGGAATGCATGAAGCTATTAAAACAGACACGTCAGGATTGATGAAAGGTCCTCTTTAAAGTCTACAGGGCGATGAAAACCAAGAATAGCACACTGATACCATTCGTGTTAGGTCCGTATTTAAGAGACATCCTGGAAATACCCTTGATGGCCAAGTAGTGAACATGAAAAATAGATGACATATGGTGGGCAAAAAATACAGAACAAAAATATAGAACAAAAAAGATTTGATGGGAACATTGCCACTGAAGACAAACAGATCATTTTTTCATAGATGGTCATGTCAAAAAGGCCTTAGGCACACATTGAGGCTGGGTACACACAGTTTTTTCATATGCTATTTTTGGCATGTTTGTTTAGTTCCTAATGCCAACTCCAGATGTTAGTTGAAAGTCATAGGAAATATGAAACAAAGTACATACAATGGGGAAAATGTATAACAATGGGGAAATCCCATTGACATTTTTTATTTGGGCAGAATCATTTGACACTCAAATCAAATGGGTTCTCAAATTCATCTAAATGGAACCTGAATCGAAATTTGAGCAATTCATGCATCTCTAGTGATAATTCTATGTTCATAAGTATAGATGGTTAAATAACAAAATGAAATGATGGAATATCTGCTAATTAGAGATGAGCGAATCATCCAAAATTCAACAAATCATACCTTATTATGTGGTGTTTTGCGAACGTTCCCGCACTAATAACGAACGTACAGTTTTTAAAGGTACGCAACTTAAGTGAACGCGTACGCATAAGCGTACAAATTGCGTACGAATCCTCAGTGTACTATTGTCTAGCGATTCCGTAATACGCAGGCACGCACAACGCTAGGCTTTGCTGGAGCAGAATGGTGGAGCAGGAGGAACGCTCTGAGTCTGACCCCTGGCTACATATGGATACTGTATCAGCAGATGACAGCAGATCATCTGGCTGTGATTGAGATGAGTGTGCCATCCACTCCACTATCTCATCCACTTTCTCCTCCACTACAATTTTGCACCTTGGTGGGTTAGCCTGGTGGAACAGTGGCCAACTATTGCAAATTCTACAAGTAGAAGCTCCGTCTACGGGTCCTTTGGCACTGCTGCCCTGTGCCACCTTCTCCTTTTTTTGGAGCTTGAGGTCTGTCTGGAACCCTTTTGCTTTTCCATGCCAGACATTTTCACTTGACTGTGGCCATGCAGCTTGTTTTTGTCTCTCTCCTTGTCTCTCTCCCTGCCTGATTAATTATTAGCCCTACACTAGCCCTACACTTGCCCTGCACTGGCCCTGCAGTATCCCTGATCTGTATAATATGGATTCCCAGAACAATTACACCCCAATTTTAACACAAGAAGAACATTTTCGAATCTAATGGAGCAAATCTCAAAAAAATCCGGATTCGAATCTATGAAACCTCGAATAGATTCGCTCATCTTTACTGCTAATATAATGATACATTTTGTGACAGTAAAAAAGACAGCTTCGGTAGGTTAACATCACGTTTTTCTCCATCTTTTTAATGCATACAAAACGTTTATACGTTAAACGGATGCCTTAGACTGATGCCATACAGTCTCATCCGTTCACAATAGAGTTCCATTGTAAAAAAAAACAAAAATCTATTAAAAAAAAACATTAAAAAAAAGTATACATGTTTTTATTGGACTGTGCAGGATACAATATTGTAGTGTGCTGCGTTTTTGCATTTTTTTTGTAATGTATACATCAATCGAAGACATAAAACATTATGTGAACCCACTCTTAACTGTACAATGAGCTGTTTTTGCGTACAATGACCAATTGATTGTAATGGGATCCATTGGAAAACAAAAAGCCAAAATGTTGTATTTTAACCTGTGCAATTTTTGGTTTTCTAATGAGATAAGTGACATGAGATGTCCCTGACACTGCTGTAATAAAATGAAATGCACACTGTAGAGTAGGGCTAAACATACAAATACAATCCTGTAATGACAGAATAAGGAGAAAAACAGAGGTTGGTAAATTGACTTGAATTCAAAGACACGCTTGTCTCTAGCAAACATGCGTGTTCATGAGGATCAAGGATGACAGCTCTCCATGACCTTTACAATTTGGCGGACTCTTCAGATACACAAAAAGCCTCTTTAGATAAAGAAGTCCTGGAAAGTTACTGTTTACGAGATAAAATGTCTTAAATACTATATATCTGTGTTTTCCTACACTCGAAATATCACAACGGATAAATTCAGCCTGTTTCCAGCTGGAAGAAGCATCAAAGCTTTACAGAGAGTTAATGCACTGCAGGTGCTTGCTAAAGCAAAAATTCTTAATGCTACTTTCATTCCTGAAAAAAAAAAAAAAAAAAAAAAAAAACTAGAGATATAAGCTGCTACCCTGCCACCCAGTACTTTCTCAGCAGCCACTGAACAAAATTATGGTTTAATAGATTCTGTAGCCATTGTTAGCATGACTTGAGCCATTGCATTAATTAGAACTGGTATGACTGTGATCATTGTGTGTGCTTTAGCTCTAGGAGTGGGCGTTAGTTGTAAATCAAAGCAGCCAATGTTTAATATGCCATTCAACAATTAATGTTCATATGGGTGTGCAGGAGAGCATAAATCTGGAAATCATTGCAGAGGAACTGTGAACACCCATCCTGATTTATATGGTGCTTTACTTCCACACTTTCGAAAAATCAACAACAACCACCTGTATACCTTATAATCTGATTTTTTCCACTAAATTAAAAAAAAACATACATAGTTATCTGAAAATATACTGTAAGTAAAAGTGCTTATTAACCCTCATTGGCAGAGGATCCAGCCCACGCAGATAAAGTTCTTATTGGATGCCTTAACCTCATTACAATGCTCCTTCCTTTTTAGGGCGCACAACTAAAAATGGTCCATGGTGAACTGGATGAACATCTACACGTGTTAAATGTGGTAGAGTGAGGGTCCCTTGAGACTTAAAACCCACATGCAGTATAACTGGAGCCATACCTGTTCTTTCTTTAGGTTCAAAGAACCACTTAAAAATGACCCTAGCCACAGATAACATTTTTGTGCATGAATCATTAAGGCTTCCAAATTCTTCTCCTCCTAATTTAGCTGTAATGGCCTACATAAAGTTTAACCCACACCAAATACCATCTGATTTTTTTGCAGGCAATATGTGAGACAGTTTTCTGACTGATACCCATGGTTCCATCTTCAGTTACTGAGCTGCTCATTCTGTAAAGTGGAAGATCATGACTAAGGAACATTGGACAAAGTTGAACTGGTTATTGACACTGATTGAACACGTACCAAAGATGTAAATTCTTTCCCTTCCTGTCATTTCTTACATTAATCCTAATGTTATTGGAATCCCATTATGAGTGCAGAGTGGGATATATGTCACTCTACACCTCTGCTACAAGAAAGACATTGAATTTCAGTGACTATGCCAGTTGTTAAAGATTTATAACATTGATTCCTTTCCACTTGTAATAGACATTATGGAAATGACACTAGTTTGTGTCAGGTATTTAAATTATTCTCAAGTTATAATAATGCAATAATAAACATGCCATAATGCGTATTTTGCAATGCCAACCATCAGTTATATTTGACATTTACCTGTTTCTGTCACTGAGCTAATGTAAGTAATGTAGAAGGCTTATCTATAGACCTCTGTGAAAAACATTACTTAAAGGTTTTGTCCAGGTAATACAAAGCCCCCTCCCCAGTTGCCTGCTCTGATCCTTACCAGGTCTCCTTCTGTACTTTACTTTTACAGTGTCTTTTAAAATACAGGAAATGCCCTCTTAGCCAATCACTAGCTGAGGTGGGTTGTTGCTTCAGTGAGTACTTGGCAGAGTAGACATTTGCTGCATGTTGAGAGGCATCAGAGGAGAGACACAAAGGGGAATGGAGCAGTGACAGGAAATGGTTTCTATGATAGAAATGGTTTCTATGAAGCAAAGCTGGTACTTTATTTGCCAATTTGTGTGTACCATTTCAGTTCATTATGAGGCCTTGAAATGGGCTCTTTGTTAGCTGAAACTGTACACCTATAGGTGAATAAAGTACTTTGCTTTGTCACTACTTTGGTGTCATGTGGTTTCAAGTAGATATCAGGGCTACTTTAGTTTGCCATTTGGTTTCACGTAGGTATCAGGGCTAAATTAGTTTGCCATTTGGTTTTACGTAGGTATCAGGGCTACATTAGTTTGCCATTTGGTTTCAGGTGGGTACCAGGGCTACTTTAATTTAATTTACTGCTACTGTACCTTGTCAAAGTTGTGGCAAGAGGCTAAAGGTTTGGTTGAAACTTGCATACAAATGCTATGTAACTGGACCCTTTTTTCCAACCCTGTTTGTGCTCTTGTCCTTCAATGAACCTCTGCTTGCTCTGGTAACATCTATGTTTCTCTGGATGTAGTGTCTTGTTGACAACTAGAATCTAAAGATGATGTTACACCTATCTGACTACTAAAATGGTATTCATTCCGCTATGCATTGCCTGTTGATTGTGGTTTAATTCTCTTCTGGCCCTTGTTTCATCTGCAATTGTTTTAACTCTTGATTGACCATGATCTTGCCCTCAACATTCTACCTTGCCCTTGGATTATTCATTTGACACATATTGTTATATTCCTGTCCCTGATCCTTGGATTAATTTCTAAATACATTCCTGTCTCATTATCTGTCATTTCCTAAATGCTCTACTGGTGGTGACCATTAGCTTAATTTCTGTATATGTTATTTCTGTATTAGCTCCAACCTGCGACCATACTGGAGACCCCCATCTGAGAATCTTCCTGCAAAGTTTGAGTTGGTACTTGTATTATACAGCACTTCCAAGACAAAGTGCATTGTAATGAACAGGAAGCGGCATTTGCATGGATTGTCACCTTCTCTTCAAACAACTGATGGGCGGGGATGTCAGGTGCCAGTCCATCTCCAATCAGACATTTATTTAAGCCATAATTTGCTGGGCACTAGGTAAACTGGAGTGCAGAGCCTAAGTGATCTGATTGGGTTCACACTTAAAGGGGTTATCCAGCAAGATATATTGATGACCTATCATCAGGATAGATATGTATTAGATTGATGTAATTTTCGGTAAACTGAGTGTAACATGCAGCTTTCGGAAAAATAAACGTGGATTTTTAATTATCAAAGCCACCAAATTCAAAATATCACTAAATATATGCAGACATCTTTGCTACAAGTAGATTTTTCATAAGAAAACCTATACCATAATTCACATTTACATTGGAAACAAATTACCTGACCCATAACTTTGATGAATAGATCCAAAGCTCTACTAAAATCTTAGCTAAAATTTCATATAATTCTTAGAAAGTCAAGAGAATTATTACAAGTCAGTTTTATGGCTTTTATGATCTCCCACTGTAATAGAAATAAAGTGTATACTGCATATACTTAGAAATCAAGGTACAGGATATCTATTAGCATTGGTACACATATCATTTCCAAAGGGTTAATTGCCCATGCATCAAGAAGTACAAGGACATATAACTTCATAGAAGCATGACGTTTCCACCTGATTAACATTCCTTTGAAAATCAATTGCAAAGTAAAAATGCTTAGAGAAGATTATCTAACTGTCAAAGGCTGTGAAGTCTGGCTGGCAGAGTGTGATGCCTTCAATGCAGCTTATGCAGGGTCTGGCTCTCCTTAAAGAGACCAGCTCTGTATGGAGACTTATTGGCAATACTCTATAGGAAAAAATATGCAAAGAAGTATATCCAAGGGAAAGAGCATCACGTCATCACGCTGGCTGGATGCGGTGACGTCAACACGAGAGATTTCACATGGTGTCTTCAATCACAATGGCCGCAACGGCCTCTCAGCGACCAAATTGACGAGGTGAGTATGTATTATTTTTTTAACTTGATTAACTCCTGGGGGCCTCAATTGTAGCATCAATCAGATGCCATGATCAACGTTCTTCATCATTGTACCCACTGTACAAATTAATTTGTCACAAATAAAATTTCTTTGTGTAATTAGGCGAAGCAGCCAAATCAAATTTTTCATAACTTCTCTGATCACTAATGGAGACTCATTGGCAAAGGTCCATGGGGAAAAAATATGAAAAATGTTATCTCCCAGGAAAAGAGAACAATCAAAGTCTGACTTTTTAAGAAGCCTTGGAACATGATAAGGGAAAATAGCCAAGCCAAATACCTATCTGTAATACAGCTGTTTCAAAGTGCTTGCCCTTAGCAGTACAGATTAGAATTCTGGCTCCATATACGACTGGTCTACCTAAGGAAAGCTAACACCCTGCCTAGGCTGCATTCAAGTCTATACATTTAGCCAGCAAGAATACTACTGGATACTGATGGGCTTGGCTATTTTCCATTGCTATGTCCCGAGCCTTATTAAAAAGTCAGACTTTGACTCATAGGGAGGCACTTTCAGAACGCACTAGTGAGATGGTTCTCTTTTCCTTAAAGATACCCCTTGACATATATTTTCTCATGAAGCATTGCCAATAAGTCTCCATACACAGCTGGTCTCTTTAAGGAGAGCCAGCACCCTATGTAGTCTAGATAGGTCAAACATGCTGTTCATTAACATCTATATATTTTTGTTCTCTGTACAAAATAATGTGCCTCAATAAAAAAAATTATGTCACTGCTGGGTCACATTAAATATTGAGAACATGTCACTGCTGAGGCCAGTCATTAACTGCAAAGCACATATCTATGTCTAGAGGTTTATAGGATAGTAAGCAGAAGACCACTGAAGGGAACCAGAGAGCCAGAAAAAAGCAGTGGGGCGCAGGTGAGTATGATTTTTTTAAACAGTACAAGAGACTTCTATTGAAAGTTAAAAAGTCTAGAAAGCTGGACAGAATGGCAGAGGTAGTTTCACTAATGGAGGATCTATGAGTGATTTTTGTTGTTCACAATGATTAGTGGGTTGAACTGTTGCAATGTATAGTTTCTATAATATAATACCTTTAAATTGGTAATTAGAAAATTGATCCACCAGAGCTTCAATTCAGTGATTTATGAATCAAAATGAACTTCTCCTGCCTCAGTGATACATTGGGTGAATCCCAAAATTTAAGAAACTGAAAATAAAGATAGCTATTAGCATAATGCATTCTATGGATGACTTTTCAATAGTTGCAGAGGGTGCCCTACAAGTCTTCTAGACTGGATAAATAATTTTAATAGTCTCCATTCTTGTCTTGCCTCTTAAAAGGCTTGTCTGACCCCTAACTCAAAGTTAATTAAAGACTGGACAAAAAAATTAACAAAACAATACATTCACCTTTTCAGAGCAGCTCCATTCTAGCATCCACAGTCCACTTCCCACTTCTTGCAGCCCCTGTGAACTGGAAGTATGACCTTTCATCTGTCATCAAATGCACTGCTACAGCTATTCACTGCAGCCATTAAGTGGACACGACCAATGAGGACAGATAATAGCTACAGCAGTGCATGTGACTAAGGGTGGAACATCACACTTCTGTTCCATAGGTGAGCAATGGGGAGGGGACTGTTGGTGATGGAATGGACCTAAGGTCGTAGCCAGAAAAGATAGGAGTCGGACAATCCCTTTAACCTATCTGTGCTAAATAACCTAATTGCATTATATAGCATTTACAGACTACGCAAAGGTACAGGTGTAGTGCAAGGGTACTTTGTGTTAAAGGAGTTGTCTTAAGGTCCTTTTACACGGAAAGATAAATCGTATTAGCGATCGTAGATGAACGATCGAACGATGCAATGTAAATACCGTTTACACTGAAAGAGAAGTCGTTCACAATCTTCGTACTTTCGGTCGTTTTATAATCGTTATTACGATCGTTCCTTGGTACTTGCCATAAGCATTACCATTACCATCTGCCAACGACTAAACGATTTTCGTTTAAACTGGAAGATTTTCGAACGATGAACGATTAATTTATTGGCAGGACAAAAGATGCGATCAACGAGAAGCGAACAAAATCTCGTTCGTCGTTAAATCGTTAACCGTGTTTATACACAACAATAATCGTGCAAATCCGAACGTTTGAACGATTATTTGAACGATAATCGGCACGTGTAAAAGGGCCTTAAGTGTTCAAAACTGATGACCTATCATATGGATAGGTCATCAGTATCTAATCAGTTGGGGAGTGCCTCCTGGCACCTCAGCCAATCAGCTGTTTGAAGAGGCTGTGGTGCTCCAGTGAGCACCTGGGGCTCTTCCTAGGCCCATGACATTATATTCAGCGGCCACATAACCTAGGGTCAGTTCAATCTGATTCAAGTAAATGGGGCTGAGCTGCAATACCAAGCACAGACTCTATCCAATTAATGGCACTGTGCTTGGTAAGCTGCGAGGAGGCCTTTTCAAACAACTGATAGGCGATTGTGCCCAATGTTGGGCTACCGCGAATGAGATACTGATAACCTATCTTGATGACCTATAGGTCATCAATATTTTACACTCAGAAAAAACCCTTTAATTTACAGTTACAGACATTCTCTATACTATACGGAAAAAAATTCCAAAAATAAAGCAGATGTATTTTTGGTACAGTATTTTATTCTTTAAATGACTGATGTGATGAGACCTATATCCACACATAGATATAAAGCAAAAAGAAGAGTATGAGCTGCTATCTTAAAAGATATAGCTGTGAGATTAAAGAAACTTTCTAGATATAACTTATTGAAATATACACTTTAATACTGGTAGGTTCATGCAGTTAATGGAAGGTATAATAACTAAAGTGATCCATTTATGGCTTAGCAGATGCCTATAAGTGGACATTTATATGGTGTCCTCTGTAGGCTTCTCCCAAGGGTCCCAAGAACACCAGAAATAGTTGAAGGAGTATGTAATGTAAAAAGCTTCTGCAAATACTAAAATGCCGTCTTAATCGATCTTCATTTATTAGGAGGGCAAAAGTGTATCTTTATCCCTTTAGTGAATGAATCTGGATTAAGGTGCCACTCAGCTCTTGAGAAAGCATTATATTAAGATAATTGGAGTACATGAGATCCTTCATTGTGGAAATAACATGCTTTTTGAATAGAGAAGAGAAAAAAATGGATTGTGTTGTGCAATTAGGAGATACATGAAGAGTAGGATTACTGCATTACTGTATGACTAATACATGTAGCTTGAGGAATGGTTTATATTTTGTATTAGTTTTGTTATACTTTTACTGCTCACTTCTAGTAGACTTTATATTGATTCCCATCATTCAGGGCCAAACCACATGGACCATGGACCATTGGAAATGTACAGATATTCTATAAAATCTTTAAAGGGAATCTGTCACCATTTGACCTATATAAGTAATGCTACCATACTTTGGACAGTCAGACTTGGTTTACAACATATCTTCGATATTCCTTTGTCAATCATTTACATCCAGAAAATAATGTTTATTTTATATGCAAATTAGGGTGCCATGGTGTTTCCAAACTTTCTAAGAGCCCAATCCCACATGTTCAGTGAGCTGAAGCCCACCCATTCACAGAGCCCAGTATCTCCCCAGTATTGAGATTGCAGTGGTAATGCATAAGAAAGGTGAGTAATAGTTCTTTTTTTATTTTAACCCTTACTGGCCTTTTAAAAAATATCTCTACAGAAAATGGATTTAGCTTATAATTTTTGGACCCACAAAAATAAAAAAAATTATATGATTAATTGTTGAACTCAACACAAGTGTATTTATTCTGCCATTTTTTATAAATCTAAAAAACAAAATTTATAAGATTGTTGTTACCTTGACCACATGGGAATAATATCTCCAACAGTCGCATGACAATGACAATTTTTGACTTAAGAAAGACACCACCATATGGATTTTGACCCTTGCTCCTTAAATTATACTAAGCTTACCTTTTGATATGATGTGCCAAAATGCACAAATGTCCTGTACTTCAAAATGTCATGGAATCCTTTAAACATTAAAAAAGTAAACCTTGCTGACTTTAGTCACATCAGTGAAAATCTATTTCCCTTCTATTTCAGTCTGTGTTCTGTTTACTGAATGACTTGGGTTAAATGTGCCTGGTGAAATATTTAGTCATTCAGAGTCTTTTATTGAGTATAATAAATTATTTTCAAATTATTTGCATTTATAAAGATGAAACATCCTAACTGCCAGATTGTATTCATGTTGAATCGTTTTTCTCTCCCTTTTTCACCATTAGGCATTTTTGGCAATTTTTGTTTTTTATTTTTATTTGTTTAATCAAAAATTCCGATGACAGACTCTCTATAATCTTTGGTTGGTATTGGGCACCTCTAACTGTAGTGTCCATTACATTGAGCATGCATGCACGATTTTTATCCACCCTCTGTCTCCATGTCTCCCTACCTGTCTCCAGGAGAATATAGGGTGTCCGTGTACAATGGATCCAGTGCCTAGCTATTGTTATGACATGAAATAAAAGTGGAAAACTTTTTGGTCTTGGTATGAATAGTAGTGAAGTGCAGCACTGCATCTATCTACCATGTAATTGTAAACCTTTTCACTTACAAGCAGAAAGGGAGAAGGCTTCTGTGCATGCATAGACCAGTACCATTATTTGTAATATCCTTGTTGGGAGGTTTTGCAGTTACATGGGCTATAAGTAGAGATGAGCAAACCCAGATTCAGTGTTTTCAGGTTCAGTGTTTGAGAGATTTTATTATTTTCCGTTATAACATGGTTAAATCGGCAAATAATAACATTCTTAAGACGGAATGCAAAAAATTATGGCCATTTATGGGTTAAAAAAACAAACAACTCCCCTCATCCACTTGATCGTGCTGCAGCAGTCTTTTCTATCTTTATTCAGCAGGATCTTCCAAAGGACATAAGATGTCCACAATAATGTCACTGCGCTCACCACGTGGGCCATATTCTTTTGCATTCTGTCTTAAGATTGCTATTATTTTCTGATATAGCCATGTTATAATGAAAAATAATAAAGTGAAGTTCGGGTCCTCAGGTCCTTCAGTGAGGTTTGGGGTCAAGTTCGGGTCCCAAACTTGAACTTTGATCTGAACTTTGGCCAAACCCGGCGAACCCAAACTTCCACGCATTCGCTCATCCTGAGCTATAAGACTTCTTAACAACTTTGATATTGGCAACAATAGTCTGGGAAATACACCTATACCCTTCTTTTCAAAATAGAGGAAGACATTTATCAACCCTTGTACACCAAAATACTTGTATCCAACTCCAAAAAATGAGTTAGTGTACGAGACCCAGGAGTTTTTACTTCCTCTAACCATAAGTGTTCATGTTAGTAACTTCTTGTACATAATAAAATGTACATTTTATTTCACTACTTCCCATTTACGATTGAGACTAACCTAGGAGTAGAACATTCTGTAGATATCAATTAAGGTTTATTAGATGTAAATTAAATGACCTGGGAAGTAGCAGTTATGACAAGGGGTCTAAAATATTGTGCAATGTGTTGCAATTGTATGATACACCCTGTACTCCAGAAACCTGTCATAAAAAGACATAAATATTGGTGTATGCTATGCTTTGAGCAAAATGTTGTGCCTTTTTGGGAGTTTAGTGCCTTGCCACTTTTCCAAAACGTTTGTGAAGTGGGATAGGGAGCAGTGCAATACATTTATCATAATCTGCATCATGAAACTGGTGTAAAATTCACCAAAAGGGTTACAGCAATCCAGCAAATTGTTCTGATGGGGGAACAGCCAGTTGGAGTTCTCTCTATCTGGCCTAGCCAGATACTGCAGTTCACTTCCAGGGCTGATTGACTATAATGGGAAATGGCGGGGATTTGTCCGCTCCCTAGCATTTATGCCAGGATTTGGCTGAATAAAAACTGTTGGGGGCTGCAATATTTGTCCAGCCAAATCCCAACATAAGTGCGGGGTCAGCCGGATTCATGCCAGATCCCAATATAAGCATATAATCATACACTTTAGATGGTCAGTCAACGGTACAAATAATGTGTATGGTCAACTATTCTGTCTGAGAAACAAAAATGCCATGCTCTGTGGTTCCCAGAATTTAGTGGAATTCGTATTGATTCGTATTGAATCTTGGAAATTTTTAGCTGCAAAGTGAATCCGAATATACGTAGTTTGTCCTAAAAATTATACGCTATTGCTACGTATAAGTTACGGTAGCGTACAAATTCAATTCATTAGCAAAATTTTACTGTTAGTTCGTTTATCGTGTGCAAAAGCCCAGGAAGAAAGCGGTCACCTGACCTAGTGGGCAGGGCTCCCTCTGATTGGCTCAGGCTCGGTAAGCAAATGACGCATCACTTCTGCTGCGACTGCTGAGATGAGCAGAAGCACTGTTTGTGAAGTTCTGAGACTCTGAGACCATGCTCTGGGAATCCATATTACACATATCAGGGATACTGCAGGGCAAGTGCAAGGCCAGTTCAGAGATAGTAATTAATCAGGCAGGTAGAGAGAGACAGGGAGAGATAGGGAGAGACAGGGAGATACAGGGACAAAGACAAGCTGCAGGGACACAGAGTGAATTGAAAAATGTCTGGAATGGATAAGCAAAAGGGTTTCAGTTCCAGCCAGACCTCGAGCTCTAAAAAAAGGAGAAAAAGGAGAAGGTGGCACAGGGCAGAAGTGCCAAAGGACCTGTAGCTGGATCATCTATTAGTAGTATTCACAATAATTGGCCGTTGTTCCACCAGGCTAACCCACCAAGGCGCAAAATTGTAGTGGAGGAGAAAGTAGATTAGGTAGTGGAATGGATGGAACGCTCATCTCAGTCTCAGCCGGATGATCTGCTGTCATCTGCTGATACTGTATCCATATGAAGCCAGGGGTCAGACTCAGCATTTCTCCTGCTCCACCATTCCTCTCCAGCAAAGCCCGTCATTTTCGTACGCACTTTGTATGCTTATGCATATGTGTTCAATGAGGTTGCGTGCCTTTTTACCTGAACGTTCGTTATTAGTACGCAAATGTTTGCTAAAAAGCCATATAATTACGTATATTTTGTACGCAAATTTAACAAATCTATTAGTCGAATATACAAATCTTAGGAAAAATTCGGCGAATGTTCGGCGAATAAAAGTTTGCATGATTTCGCTCATCTCTAATATATATATATATATATATATATACATACAGTACAGACAAAAAATTTAAACACACCTTCTCATTCAAAGAGTTTTCTGTATTTTCATAACTATGAAAATTGTAGATTCACACTGAAGGCATCAAAACTATGAATTAACACATGTGGAATTATATACTTAACAAAAAAAGTGTGAAACAACTGTAAATATGTCTTATATTCTAGGTTCTTCAAAGTAGCCACCTTTTGCTTTGATTACTGCTTTGCACACTCTTGGCATTCTCTTGATGAGCTTCAATAGGTAGTCACCTGAAATGGTTTTCACTTCACAGATGTGCCCTGTCAGGTTTAATAAGTGGGATTTCTTGCCTTATAAATGGGGTTGGGACCATGAGTTGTGTTGGGCAGAAGTCAGGTGGATACACAGCTGATAGTCCTACTGAATAGACTGTTAGAATTTGTGTTATGGCAAGAAAAAAGCAGCTAAGTAAAGAAAATGAGTGGCCATCATTACTTTAAGAACTGAAGGTCAGTCGGTCTGAAAAATTGGGAAAACTTTGAAAGTGCCCCCAAGTGCAGTCGCAAAAACCATCAAGCGCTACAAAGAAACTGGCTCACATGAGGACCGCCCAAGGAAAGGAAGACCAAGAGTCACCTCTGCTGCGGAGGTAAGTTCATCCGAGTCACCAGCCTCAGAAATCGCAGGTTAACAGCAGCTCATATTAGAGACCAGGTCAATGCCACACAGAGTTCTAGCAGCAGACACATCTCTACAACAACTGTTAAGAGGAGACTGTGTGCAGCAGGCCTTAATGGTAAAATAGCTGCTAGGAAACCACTGTTAAGGATAGGCAACAAGCAGAAGAGACTTGTTTGGGCTAAAGAACACAAGGAATGGACATTAGACCAGTGGAAATCTGTGCTTTGGTCTGATGAGTCCAAAGAGATAAGATCTTTGGTTCCAACCACCGTGTCTGTGTGCGACGCAGTAAAGGTGAACGGATGGACTCTACATGCCTGGTTCCCACAGTGAAGCATGGAGGAGGAGGTGTGATGGTGTGGGGGTGCTTTGCTGGTGACACTGTTGGGATTTATTCAAAATTGAAGGCATACTGAACCAGCATGGCTACCACAGCATCTTGCAGCGGCATGCTATTTCATCCAGTTTGCGTTTAGTTGGACCAAAATTAATTTATCAACAGGAAAATGACCCCAAACACACCTCCAGACTGTGTAAGGGCTATTTGACCAAGAAGGAGAGTGATGGGGTGCTAAGCCAGATGACCTGGCCTCCACAGTCACCAGACCTGAACCCAATCGAGATGGTTTGGGGTGAGCTGGACCGCAGAGTGAAGGCAAAAGGGCCAACCAAGTGCTAAGCATCTCTGGGAACTCCTCAAGACTGTTGGAATACCATTTCAGGTGGTAATAAAAGCAAATGGTGGCTACTTTGAAGAACCTAGAATATAAGACATAGTTTCAGTTGTTTCACACTTTTTTGTTAAGTATATAATTCCACATGTGTTAATTCATAGTTTTGATGCCTTCAGTGTGAATCTACAATTTTCATAGTCATGAAAATACAGAAAACTCTTTGAATGAGAAGGCGTGTCCAAACTTTTGGTCTGTACTGTATATATATATATATATATATATATATATATATATATCTGAATGGTCGATTATATAATTGTATGAGAAAAATAAGTATTTATAAAGTGTTTTAGCTTTTAACAGCAGAGTTCCTTTAAGTACATTTAAGATTGTTGTGTTTTACATAAGTACACAGCTCAAGTATCATTAGTGGTGGTACATATTCTTCATGTGTTCCCTTTAAGTAGCACAGCATGCCAGAAATACACCATTCATCTGCCGTATAATGTCGGACAATGAAAAATATCAGGGCCCCCTTCATGAACTGCTGCATCAGTGTTTACCCCAATGTGATGAGTTATGTTTGTTTAAAATAAAAATAAATTCTTATGTTTTATAGGAACTATGCTAACCAAAGTGTTTTGCAGAATGTGACAGTGCATTGCAAATCATGTTTATTTGCCAATTACCTGGATGCCTTTAGGAACTTGCAATCTAATATGGGACAATTTCAAAGGAGAGATGGAATGATTTGCCTATAGCTACTCTGTTATCCATTTTATCTCTAATCTCCTGGTTTATAATCTCATTATATTGTACATAGGCAGGTTAGGAAGCACTTTTTGAAAAACTCTCTTGAAGTTTGATACTAAAAGAAATATTAAAAGGACCAAAATATGTAATTTTCAAATTAACCAAAACATAAATAAATTTTTATCTGTGGTGAATACGGTATATTACTGATCTGAGTAAGTAACAATTCCTAAATATACAAATAGTATACTTAATTAATACTGGTGGGGAACAGGTAACAGATTTATAAAAATTTAAGAGAAACTGTTACTTTCCAGCACAAATATGAAAAACTATTGACCAGCGACAAATCTCGAGTAATTCAATACATATAACTGAGCAGGAAACTCAATAGAAAAATGTGAGTGACACATCTTTTTTCTAAATTAAAACTAGATAATGAAAAACTTTACAAACAATTTTTCCAATGTTTTATTTTCTGATGGTAGATTTTTCACTTTATTTTTAGTAAATATTCATGGGGTGGCCATGTTGTCTGAGGTACTAACAGTATGTAGAGATATGCTTTACAGTAGTCATATGAGCCATAGCACACAATAGACTAGAGATGTTCATCGACCTTTATTGAAACATTTCTAAACATGCTCTGTTTTCATTTGTAATTGTGCAGGGAGAGGGAGTAGATAAGCTGTGATATCACCTATTGTGAATAGTAGCATCCTGTATTATCTATACAAATATGTCTTCTTTAATTCTAATCCTGCCTATGATGATTATGAGATGACTGCTGAAAAGGGATCTGTACAGAACAGGAAGTGGAAGCAGAGAGAAGCCATGCTGCTTACAGGGAGGAGCCATGCTGGAGTGTGGTGATGCTTAGCTGAAATATTGTGTGTCCCCCTGTGTATGTGTCTCCCTGAGTGTGTGTTTGTCTTTGTGTGTGTCCCTGTGTGTATGTCTGCCCCTGTTTGCCTGTCCCTGTATGTATTTGTGTCCCTGTGTGTGTGTCTTTCTCTCTGTGTGTCCCTGTGTGTATGTGTGTTTCACCATCACCATGTCACGCTCTGGTGTGGAGGGTATAGCCACACCAAGCGTAAGAGGGAAGGGAAAAGGACCAAACAAGGGAAACTGTCACCTCCTGCAGGAAACCCTGAAACTAGGCCCTGATGACTTCCAGTATGAACAGGCCTTAGTGGTAGGAAAGTTCATACACAGGAACCTAATAACAATTGACCCTATAGAACCCTGCCACTAGTGACAGGGGAAGGAGTCAACCCGTTCCTCCAAAAGGCAAAACCACAACAGGGAAAAGTAGGATAACCACAAAAGGGAAAATGACACTAATCTTAATGCAGCTATTGCAGCAACCAGATCTCAGCCAAGATCCACACCACACACAACAATGTCAGCAGAAAGTATAAACCGCAAGGGATACTGGGAAAGGAAGGGATAAATATATGAGCCAATAAATCTTGGACCCAACTTCCAAGAAGGAACTTTCAACTTAATGTTCCTAGTTGACACCCACACAGAATCACCCACACTTAGGTCCAGACCATTCATAAATTTCCTGTTAGCCACACGTTTGTACTTGTTGCCCATATTTATCAAGTTAATTTGAATTTTCCGCCATATAGATGACAATGATGAAGAAAAAAAAGCCATATGCACCAAAAAATGGTGACTTACTGTACCAGTGGAGTCCTGTCTGCGATTATTTATGGCAAACTCTGCCAGAGACAAAAACGAGGATCACTCCTCCTGGTTCTCAGAGACAAAACATCTCAAGTAAGTCTCCAGACTCTGATTGGTACGCTCAGTCTGTCCATTCGTCTGGGGGTGAAAGGCAGAGGAAAAAGACAGTTGTACCCCAAGCCGAGTACAGAATGCCCTCCAGAATCTGGACACAAACTGAGTCCCATGATCTGAGACCACGTCAGTAGGAATGCCATGAAGTTTCACAATGTTGTCAACAAACACTTGTGCAAGAGTTTTAGCATTGGGGAGTCCGGGTAATGCAATAAAGTGGGCCATTTTACTAAAACGATCTACAACCACCAGAATAACTGTCTTACCAGACGAATCAGGCAGATCAGTGATGAAGTCCATGGATAAGTGAGTCCATTGTCTAGACGGGATGGGTAATGGAAGTAGGGGTCCAGAAGGTTGAGTATGTGTCACCTTAGCGCGTGCACATACACTATAGGCCAGCACATAGTCCTCAACACACTTACACAGCCCCGGCCACCAGAATCTACGAGAGATGAGGTCGACCGTGGATTTACTCCCAGGGTGTCCCGCAAGCACCGAAGAATGATGTTCCTCAAACACCTTATGACGCAAATCGGAAGGAGCAAACAACTTCCCAGGGGGGCAAGACTCCGGTGTGTTTCCCTGGGCCTCAAATACCTTAGCCTCAAGATCAGGGTAAAGAGCGGATATCACCACTCCTTCGGACAGTATAGAACTCGGATCCTCAAAATCACCACCTCTGGGAAAACTATGTGACAAGGCATCCGCCTTCACATTCTTAACCCCAGGATGATATGTGACAATGAAATTGAATCTGGTGAAGAACAAAGACCATCTGGCCTGCTTCGGATTAAGTTGTTTAGCCAACTCCAGGTAAGCCAGATTTTTGTGATCAGTGAATACAGTGATAGGGTGAATCGCCCCTTCCAACCAATGACGCCATTCCTCAAAAGCCAACTTAATGGCCAGTAACTCTCTGTTATCCACATCATAATTTCTCTCCGCAGCACAGTTTTTTTGAAAAAAAGGCACATGGGCGCCATTTACAAGGTGACGGGCCCTGTGATAAAACTGCTCCTAACCCCACCTTGGATGTGTCAACCTCCACAATGAAAGGTTGTGACACATCTGGCTGCACCAATAGAGGGGCAGAAGAAATACACTCCTTCACAGTGGAGAAGGCTTGCAATGCTGCATCAGACCATACTGAGACATCTGTCCCTTTCTTAGTCATGTCAGTTAAGGGTTTCACTATTGTCGAATAGTTCTTAATAAATTTTCAGTAATAGTTGGTGAACCCCAAAAATCGCATGAGAGCCTTCAGATTTTCAGTTCGGTCCCAGTCCAGAACAGCATGGACTTTCTCTGGATCCATACGAAAACCTGAAGATGAAAGCAGGTATCCTAAGAATTGCACCTCATGTACAGCAAAAACACATTTCTCTAATTTTGCATACAACTTGTTATCTCTTAAGATCTGCAACACCTGTCTAACGTGATCCTGATGTGTCACCATATCTGGACAATAGATTAGTATGTCATCCAAATACAGGCCTACAAACCTGCCCACCAGGTGATGAAAAATGTCATTAACAAAATGCTGGTAGACAGCAGGAGCATTGGTCAACCCAAAAGGCATGACCAAGTTCTCAAAGTGGCCCTCAGGAGTATTAAACCCCGTCTTTCATTCATCCCCTTCCTTGAACCTGACCAGATTATATGCCCCCCTTAAGTCCAACTTGGAGAACACTTTGGCATCCACAATCTGGTTAAACAAGTCAGGAATCAAAAGAAGGGGGTACCGATCATGGACAGTAATCCAATTGAGTTCACGGAAATCCAGACATGGCCTAAGGGTTCCGTACTTTTTCTTTCCAAAAAAAACCCCAGATGCCACTGGAGATTTGGAAGGTCTAATATGACCTTTAGCCAAACTCTCAGCAATATATTCCTTCATGGCCATTCTCTCAGGTCCAGAAAGGTTATACAGCCTAGATTTGGGCAATTTTGCTCCAGGGATAAGATTGACCGGACAATCGTATTCCCGGTGAGGGGGTAAATCCTGACATCCACCTTCAGAAAATACATCACAGAAATCCGATATAAAAGAGGGAAGTGTCTTAGTAGTTAAAGCAGAAAGAGAGGTATTAAGGCAATTGTCAACGCAATAATCACCCCAATCCACAATTTGTCTAGTAAGCCAGTCAATGGTCAGATTATGTTTGCTTAACCATGGTAAACCCAGAACCACAGGAGCAGGAAGACCTTCCAACACAAAACATGAAATAAGCTCCTGATGAAATTCACCCACTCTTAATATGATATCATGCACCATTTGAGACAAACAATTCTGGGATAGAGGTGCAGAATCAATGGCAAACACAGAAATCTTCTTTTCCAACGTACTCGGAGATAATCCATGCATACGGACATGGGTACTACAGGATGAAGACAAATGCACATTTTAAGCCTCTCCATCCACCCCACCAAGAGTGAGAATTCAACGCCCCCTTTTCTTTTCTCTCTTTTAGAGATTGAATGCATGGACATACATTGACAAAGTGTCCATTCTGACCACAGAAAAAACACACACCCTTCTTATTACCAAAAAGCTTAAGAGTGGAAACAGGAGAAGCTCCCCCTAACTGCATAGGTTCGTCCCCTGACATCAACCCAGGCTAACCTTCACCTTCAGTGTCATAGGAAGAGAGTACACTATGTGATAGTACGTCATGAGAGCGGGGGCCCCTAAATCGCTCTCTCAGGCGCCTATCCATGCGTACAGCAAGAGACATAGCGGCTTCCAAAGACACAGGGGTTTCATGAAAGCACAAAGCGTCCTTCAGCCTTTCTGATAATCCTTGACACAATTGGCTACGTAGAGCCGGATTGTTCCATTCAGTATTGGTCGCCCACCTCTGGAACTCAGAGCAATAGATCTCAACCGAGCGCTTACCCTGATGAAGGTCATGTATCTGGGTCTCAGCCAGGGAGATACGATCCAAGTCATCATAGATAATCCCCAAAGCCTTGAAAAATTCATCTACCGACTGGAGAGACTGTGATCTGGTTGACAGAGAAAAAGCCCATGACTGCTCATCCCCTTTAAGCAGCAAGATGACCACACCAACCTTCTGCTCCTCATTACCAGAAGAATGTGGACGCAGTCTGAAATACAATTTGCACGCCTCCCTGAATAGAATAAAATTATCACGTCCCCCAGAAAATCTGTCCGGGAGGGTGACCTTAGGCTCCAAACAGGCCTGACACCCAGCACCCCTAGAACCACCAGCCTGTGGTCTCTGAATCTGGTTGTGGATGTCAGCTTCCTCCAAGCAGAGTCCCTGCAGCTGTTCAGTAAGCACAGTAATAGCATCCATGTCTGCACAAAAATGACAGTAATTTTTGTTCGGTGGTTTATAATGTCACGCTCTGGTGTGGAGGGTATAGCCACACCAAGCGTAAGAGGGAAGGGAAAAGGACCAAACAAGGGAAATGGTCACCTCCTGCAGGAAACCCTGAAACTAGGCCCTGACTGACTACCAGTATGAACAGGCCTTAGTGGTAGGAAAGTTTATACACAGGAACCTAATAACAATTGACCCTACAGAACCCTGCCACTAGTGACAGGGGAAGGAGTCAACCCGTTCCACCAAAAGGACGGACGAACAGGAGACTTCAGAAGGCAAAACCACAACAGGAAAAAGTAGGATAAACACAAAAGGGAAAATGACACTAATCTTAATGCAGATATTGCAGCAACCGGATCTCAGCCGAGATCCACACCACACTCAACAATGTCAGCAGAAAGTATAAACCGCAAGGGATACTGGGAGAGGAAGGGATAAATAGGGGAAAGACAATCACCAAACCAGCAACAGCTGAGGGGAAGGGGTGTGGTAAACAGCAACCAAACCTAGAGGAAAACATGTCAAATTATGTCCCTTTTGAAACTCTAGCCGATTGTCTGCAACCTGATGCAGGCACGTTCGTGACACACCATCTCCACAGTGTTCCTATGTCCTGCTTTAGGAATACAGCTGCATCTGGACATTCTGAGCAGGGCAAGAAGAAGAAGAAGAAGGAAGAGGAGGCAGCTAGTGATGAGCAAACATGTTCGGCCAAATATACTATTCGGCCGAACATAGCGGTGCTCGGGACCACGCGGCATTCGCTGTATGCGGGGAGGGATGGAATTCAGTGTAATGCCAGTAGCCATCTTAACTACTGGCATTACACTGATTGGATGGCCGGGAATGCGTCATCGGGTGCTATAAAGCACCCGGTGACATGTGACCGGCGCATACCGAGCCAGGGACAGCTGCTGCAAGCAGGGACAGACAGTGTAGGGAGAGAAGCACGCTAGGCAGGTATAGAAATTGCTCAAAAAAGACCCAAAAGCGGGCTATTATATCTGGCACAAAGCAGTGGTGAAAATAGCGCTAGGTGTCCTGCCACATGTGCTGCTGCAGCTTCATGCTGTAGGATACTCTCTGTATACTATATACCTGACATACTTTGCTATAATTTCTGCTGTTAAGCCCACAGTTCCTCTTTTGCTTCTTGCTGTATAACATTTGCACAAGGAGGGACTTGTATAGGGATAGAATTTCTATAGGCAGGGTTAGTATCGTTGTTCAAAAGACACAAAAGTCTATTGTTAAATCCTGCATTTTTTTTTTTTTTTTGGTGGCAAAAAGAACCCAAGTGTGCCCTGTCAGTAATGCTAGGTGCACAGCGTATTAGAACCGTTCAAAAGTCTATGTAGCTGACATCCTTTGTTACATTTAATACCGTTAATTCAGGCTGCAGTTCCTCATTTGCGGTTGCAGTTTAATTTGCCCAAGGAGGGAATTAAACTATAGGGATAGGATTTGGGTAGGTAGAAAGATTGTTTCTGTTCCAAAAAGACCAAAGTCCATTGTGAAATACGTCTGCTTTTTTTTTGGGTTGGCAAAAAAACTCCAAGTGTGCCCTGTCAGTAACGCCAGGTGCACAGCGTATTACAACCGTTCAAAAGTCTATGTAGCTGACATCCGTTGTTACATTTAATACTGTTAATTTAGGCCGCAGTTCCTCATTAGCGGCTGCTCTATAACGTTTGCGTATTCAGAATATTGGACATTCGTTTATATTTTTCTGATCTTTCAGTTAATAAAAATCTGCACTACTGTAGTTGTGACCAAGTTGCATATATACTATACAATATACGCAAGGCAAGCACTAAGGGAAGGAGAAGTGGGCGTGCTGCTGATGGTGAAAGCAGAGGCCATGGCTCTGGGTGCCGTGAAACTGTGTCTGCTGGCAGAGCCCAAGAAACAAAGTCATCCAAAACTCCTAGCTTCATGTCACAGTTTGCAGGGCGGCGCAAGACACAACTCTTGTCGCCACACCAGTGCGAGCAGGTATTCAGTTGGATTTCAGCATAAAATGCTTCCAGTCGGTTCAGCACCACCCCCTCTTCGACAAAGTGCAGTCTCAGTAGCCAAGAGTCTGGGCAACCGCATCCTCAACGTGATCCTCCTTCCTCCCAGCAAGCAGAGTCTGGGCAAAGAAGAGATCCCACATTCAGATATTCCGAGGAGCTTTTTTCATCAACGTTCCTTGGCTCGGGCCTCTCGCCAAGACCGCTTGAAGTGGGACATGAGGAGATATTGTGCCCTGATTCCCAACCTATTGAGCAAACACAGACTGAAGAAGATGACGGTGGGGACCGGCAACTAGCGTCTCACGAGATGCATGATGATGATGAGACACAGTTGCCAATAAGTCAAGGGTAATTAGTGTCTCAAGAGGTTGTGGATGAGAATGAGACGCAGTTAAGTCAGGTTCTTGCTTTTTCACCATGTCAGGAGGAGGACCAGAGTGAGGATGTGGAAAAGGAGGTGGTGGACGATGAAATAGCTGACCCAAACTGGGAACATAGCAAGCCGTGCGAGGACAGCAGTACAGAGGGGGAGGGTTCCGCATTACCGCAACAGGCTGGAAGAGGCAGTGGGGTGGCAAAAGGGAGAGAGCAAGCCACGCCAACCAGGCCCGCCACTGTTTCCCGGAGCAGCCGCTTGCGGCAAGCTCCCTTGCCAAGGGTTAGGTGTTCTACAGTCTGATGGTTTTTTGAGGAAAGTGCTGATGATAAACAGTTTGCAATTTGTAACCTGTGCCGTACCAAGATGAGCAGGGACGTAAACACCAGCAACTTGCATGATCTGCCACATGGCAGCAAAGGTGGGCCGAACGCCTGGGTCCACGATCTGTATCTGCAGGTCACACCACTGCCTCCTCTTACCTTCTGTTACCTGCTGTCCAAGACGCAGGCCCAGATGCCTCCCGCCCTGCACCTGGATCTTCGCAGGAACCATCAGCCAGCTTGTCCACTTCAATGTCCCAGCGCAGCATTCAAATGTCCTTAACCCAGGCATTTGAACGGAAGCGCAAATACCCTGCCACCCACCCACAGGCCATAGCTCTAAACGTGCAACTTTCCAAGTTGCTGACCCTGGAAATGTTGCCGTTTAGGCTGGTGGACACCGAGGCCTTTCGCAGCCTGATGGCGGCGGCTGTCCCTCGTTACGCAGTCCCCAGCCGCCACTATTTTTCCCGGTGTGCCGTCCCTGCCTTACACCAGCATGTGTCCAGAAACAAAACCCGTGCCCTGACCAACGCAGTTACTGGCAAGGTCCACTTAACAACTGACACATGGACAACCTTTTTGGCCAGGGACGCTACATTTCCCCGACGGCACACTGGGTGAACGTTGTGGAGGCTGGGAGCGAGTCGTACCCTGGGATGGCACAGGTGCTACCCACGCTGAGGATTGTGGGTGCTACTTCCATCTGGATTTCAGCTGCAACCTACAGTAGCGGCTGCAACCCCTCCGTCTCTTCCTCCACCTCCTCCTCCACTTCTTCCCATGCAGAATTGCCATCTTCAGCACCACTCAAACTTCTGTCAGTAGCTGGAAGCAGTGTAGCACAGCAGTCGGTAAGCGGCAACAGGCCGTGCTGAAGCTTATTTGCCTGGGTGACAAACAGCACACCGCCGCAGAGCTATGGCATGGCATAAGGGAACAGGCTGAGCTGTGGCTCTTGCCAGTAAACCTATAGCGAGGCATGGTTGTACCCGATAACGGCCGCAACTTGGTAGCGGTTTTGGAGCTGGCCAACCTCCTACACATACCGTGCCTGGCCCATGTATTCAACTTAGTGGTTCAACGGTTTATGAAAATGTACCCCAATTTTCCTCAGCTACTGGTGAAGGTGTGTCGCCTGTGTGCCCATTTTCGCAAGTCACCGACAGCTTCAGCCGGCCTGGCAACACTGCAGCAGCGCTTGCGGTTGCCGGCTCACTGGCTGCTGTGTGACCTGAGAACGCGATGGAATTCCACCTTCCACATGTTGAGCAGGCTTTCTGAGCAGCAGAGAGCAGTAGTAGAATACCAGCTGCAACATGGTCGGCGCCTTTCTAGTCAGCTTCCGCTCTTCACAAGCGACGAGTGGGCATTGATATCTGACCTCTGTGAGGTGTTACACAACTTTGAGGAATCTACACAGATGGTAATCAGCGATAATGTAATTATCAGCGTAACCATCCCACTTCTGTGTCTACTAAAAAGCTTGCTTCTCACAATAAAGGCTGATGCCCTGCGTGTGGAAGAGGTGGAAATGGGGGAAGACCCTACACAGGGTGATAGCCAGACCACCCTTGATTCGTCTTCTCAGCGCCAATTGGAGGAGAAGGAGGAGGAGGAGACGGTTGCCACTGCTACACAGGGTAGGCATACCATGTTTACACCATCTCTTCGGCGTGGATGGGCTGAAGAGGAGGAAGAGGACGAGGAGGATATTGAGAGTCATGCTCCTGGTGGGGAGAGCAAAGCCTTGTCTGTTGGGACTCTGGCACACATGGCTGACTTCATGCTATGCTGCCTTTCCCGTGACCCTCGTGTTATATGCATATTAGGCAACACGGATTACTGGTTGTTCACCCTTCTCGACCCCTGCTACAAAGAGAACTTCCCATCTCTCATTCCTGTGGTGGAGAGAACAAGTAAAATGTTGCAATACCAGAAGGCCCTTGTCAAAAAATTGTTCCACAAATTTCAATCTGCCAACACGGGCGGCAGAGTACGTAGTTCCTTGGCCACCCGAGGAGGGGAGACAAGGGGAACACACAGCAGTTCCAACAAAAGCAGGGCAACACTCTGCAAGGCCTGGGACAGTTTTATGACACCCCGCCAGTGCCCTCACCCTGATGAGTGGCCTAGTGTGACAAGGAGGGAAAAGTTTTGGAAGATGGTAAAGGAGTACCTAGCTGACCATGTCAACGTCCTCAGCGATCCCTCTGTGCAGTATAATTATTGGGTGTCTAAGCTGGATACATGGCACGAACTTGCACTCTACGTCTTGGAGGTGCTGGCCTGCCATGCAGCCAGTGTTTTGTCTGAGCGGGTATTTAGTGCCACTGGGGGCATAATTACTAATAAGCGCATCCGCCTGTCAACTGACAATGCTGACAGGTTAACGCTTATCAAAATAAACAAGGCCTGGATTGCCCCTGACTTCTCTACTCCACCAGAGGAAAGCGGCTTAACATGAAGGAACCTCAAATCTGGCTTTTAGGGTGTATTATCATGTACCCCTTCCTCTTCTCATCCTCTTCCTCCATCATATGAAACTTCTTGTTAGACTGCCCTCGAAGTCCACCAGCTAGGCCTGCAACCTAATTTTCTAGCCGGTCAGCTCACCAGCTGGGCCTGTACCATAATTTTTTAGTCGGGCAGCTCACCAGCTGGGCCTGCACTCAAATTTTTAGCTGGTCAGCTCACCAGCTGGGCCTGTATCATAAATTTTTAGCCAGTCAGCTCACCAGCTGGCCCTCAACCATAATGTTTTACACGCTCAGCTCGGGAGCAGCGTGTCAACCTTAAATTTGGGACAGTTTGATGGACAGCAGCGTGTCACCCGTAATTTTTTTTTTTTACGTCAGCTCGTCAGCTTGGCAGCAGCATGTCAACCTTAAATTTGGGACAGTTTGATCGGCAGCAGCGTGTCAACCTTAAATTTGGGACAGTTTGATGGGCAGCAGCGTGTCACCCGTAATTTTTTTTTAAACCTCAGCTCGGCAGCAGCGTGTCAACCTTAAATTTGGGACAGTTCGATGGGCAGCAGCGTGTCAACCTTAAATTTGGGACAATTTGATGAGCAGCAGTGTGTTACCCGTAAATTTTTTGGACATTCTGCTTGGCAGCAGCGTGTCAACCTTAAATTTGGGACAGTTTGATGGGCAGCAGCGTGTCAACCTTAAATTTGGGACAGTTTGATGGGCAGCGTGTCACCCATAAATTTTTTTTAACGTCAGCTTGGCAGCAGCTTGTTAACCTTAAATTTGGGACCGTTTGATGGGCAGCAGCGTGTCAACTTTAAATTTGGGACAGTTTAATGGGCAGCGTGCCACTCGTAATTTTTTTTTTTACATCAGCTCTGCAGCAGCATGTCAACCTTAAATTTGGGACAGTTTGATCGGCAGCAGCGTGTCAACCTTAAATTTGGGACAGTTTGATGGGCAGCAGCATGTCACCCTTAATTTTTTTTTTACGTCAGCTCGGCAGCAGCATGTCAACCTTAAATTTGGGACAGTTTGATGGGCAGCAGCGTGTCAACCTTAAATTTGGGACAGTTTGATGGGCAGCGTGTCACCCGTAAAAAAATTTTTAACGTCAGCTTGGCAGCAGCGTGTCAATCTTAAATTTGGAACAGTTTGATTGGCAGCATTGTGTCATCCTTAAATTTGGGACAGTTTGATGGGCAGTAGCGTGTCACCCGTAATTTTTTTTTAATGTCAGCTCGGCAGCAGCTTGTCAACCTTAAATTTGGGACAGTTTGGTTGGCAGCAGCGTGTAAACCTTAAATTTGGGACAGTTTGATGGGCAGCATCATGTCAACCTTAAATTTGGGACAGCTTGATGGGCAGCAGCGTGTCACCCTTACATTTTTTTTAACGTCATCTTGACAGCAGCTTGTCAACCTTAGATTTGGGACAGTTTGATGGGCAGCAGCGTGTCAACCTTAAATTTGGGACACTTTGATCGGCAGCAGCGTGTCAACCTTAAATTTGGGACAGCTTGATGGGCAGCAGCGTGTCAACCTTAAATTTGAGACAGTTTGATGAGCAGCAGCATGTCAACCTTAAATTTGGGACAATTTGATCGGCATCAGCGTGTCACCCTTAATTTTTAAGACGGTCAGCCCAGCAGCAGAACGTCACCACTATTGTTTTTGCGTGTCAGCAGCAGGCCATCAGTCATAATTTTTCAAGGGTGTGTCTGATGCACTCCTTTATGTGGTATAAGGGGGTATTGAAGTGCCTGTTCCTTGTAATTTTTGGCAGCCCTTTCCCTTAGTGCATAGCTTTATGAATGTCGGAGTCCCACAATTTTATCACAATGTGAATGAGGCCCTCCTTTATATGATATACCGGTTGTATGGGAGTGCCTCATCCGTGTAATTTTTGGCAGCACATGTGCTTAACGTACAAGTAAATCTATGTTTCCTAACAATATTTCCTGTAAAATCGATGTTATCTTGGGTTTTTTTTGGGGGGGTATTTTTGTCATTCCGTAAAAGTGGCATAATAGTCGGACATCATCATTAATAGCAGCGACTTTGGTGTCCAAGATGCATCCAGACATTCTCCCCATGCTGTTCCCTAACCATTTAAGTGGTGTTTCCACCATTTTCTGACGTTTCCCTATGAACCAGACACCCTCCCCTCTGCAGAGCAGGGGGTGCCTGGTCTTCTCCCATTGACTTCCATTAAACTCGGGTGCTCGGCCGAGCACCACCTAGTGTTCGGCCAGAGCACCCGAGCCCCCAAACATCGGGGTGCTCGATCATCACTAGAGGCAGCGCCGCCAGGATGGAGTCCAGAGGGAGAGGCACAGGGAGTCACACTAAGGACCTAGGTAACACTACCACATGATCTGCATTAGTGTTATCTGTAGTTTTACATAGGGCTTCAGGTAACTTTACCACATTATCAGCACTAGTATTATTTGTTTTGCATAGGACTGCACGTACTGTAATACTACTACATTTTCTGTACTCAGAGAGCTATCTCTGTGTTATCTATGGTGTTACATAGGACTGCAGGTGATATCTTCTACATTTTCTGTAAACAGAGATGTATCACTATGTTACCTGTGGTGTTACATAGGACTGCAGGTGATATCTATTACATTATCTGTACTTGTATCACCCTGATCTGGCAGGACAGTCTCGGATTTCTGTGGCTGTCCTGCCTTACTGGGAGGGCTGTGGCATGTCTTGCTCTTAACTGTCTCTGCATTTTTAGGAAGCAGAGACAGTTGAGTGTAATGGCGCCATCATTTGTGTCCTAGTCACCAGGGGAACAGAGTGAGTGTTATTTTTTATGGTTTTATTTTAAAATTCCAGGTCCAGCACTAGTATTAGGGGGCACTAAAGGAGTTATTCTGCTGTAAGGGGGAATTCAATTTTGTTGGGCACAAAGAGGACTGGGTGGAATTGGGACAAGTATAGATAGACATTAAGCAGGGTTAGAGGTATGGCATAGCGTTAAAGAAATTTGCTCCGACACACTATGCGTGTCGCTGATCATGGCCTACCTTTGGCTTTTTAAAAGTTGAGAGTTATGAACATCTACTGCATTATCTGTATTCAGAGAGTTATCACTGTGTTATCTGTGGTGTTACATAGGATTACAGATAAGACTTTTATGGAATATCCACAGGAGTCTGATAGACTCAGATAACATAGGCCCCATTCTCCCATAGAAGTAAATGGAAGGAGCCACCTCCCCATACACTGCCATAGGCAAATTAAGCTATGTTCTAAAGAGAGTGAGTATCTGTCGCACGTTTCCACAGAAATAAGATTCCCCTTTAAATTATGGTCACACGGTATTGTAGGTTATCCTGTGGTTGCCACATAGGAATGGATCTTTAGTGAAAAATTGACCACCTTTCATGATGTATCTCTGAACTACCTAACTGCTCCGCTCAGCAACAGCAGAGGCTTAGAGGGAACACTGGCTGCAAGCATTAGTTAAAACTTAGGTATTTCCAAACAACCAATTAATATCATCATCTATATTCTATATTATGAGCCAGTTTTTAATCTTACTAAAAATTTCCATGGTACATAATCACGGAAATTAACAAGTATGATTAATGTCAGATGGGCACATTGCAAAAAGTTCATAATATTACCTGATTTCCTGAGTTTTTTTTAGATATTGAATTTTCATGGCTGATGCAACTTAACCTATCAATATCCATCTAAAGTTTAAAAAATGCAGTAAACTGCATGTACATTTTTCTCCAGTAGACTGAACTGTGCCAGTCATTTCTCAATGATCAATAAAGGACCTCTCGTGGCTCATCATGTTGCTCTTTTTATTCTTTCTCTACAGAAGCTCAACTCATCAGACAGCCCTTCAAGAATTGACTGATTGAACTTGTAAATCAATCAGTTACAAAGGAAACACAGAGAAGTATCTTAAATCATTTTGAGTTTTGCTGTTTCCAAATCTTAGTTGATTGGAGAAGGTTTCATATAAAATGATGTGAGTTTCTGCAAGTGATTTTTTGTCTTTGTCTTAGTAACCAGCTGTTTGAGCCATGTTATATAGCATATTGACTAAAGGCTGCGCAATACTTTGTATCTGACCAAACCATGATTTACCATCAACATTCAGAGTTTACATACTCTTCACAGGCTAATGTAGACTTATAGTTGTAGCCATATGTGCATACTGTATATAGATTTAGCAATTTTCCGTTCCATTGTATCCTGAATATTTAACCAGTAGCTGCAAATCACAAAGCAGTCAAGTCAACTATACACCTCTAATAGTCATATTCTGAGATACAAAGTTAAAAAAAAACAAAAAAAAACTTAGTTTTATTAATAGGGAATAATACAGTATGTTATGTACATTAAAGGGGTTGTCCAAGTTATGACAATATATAGCACCGTAAATCTGATGGGCAGCAATATATAACTAAGTTAAGCAAGTTTTAGGCAAAAAAAATCCATATTTCCTAATTTCCCTGGTTCTCTTCTGGTCTTTGTTTACATGCAATAACAACAATCTCAGCACCTCCCCCTTCTCCCCCCCTCTCTGCAAAGGGAATGAATACAAGTGCTGAGTGACATGTCTGCCTGCTGGAATACTCAGCAGCATGTTGTATGTGTAGGACTACAAGTCCCAGCTGTACAATGACACTGCTAATACATACAGGAATTTCTCCCTACCTGTTCTTGTACAATACAATTCCTCTACAGCTCTTGTGCCCAGCATTTGTCTCCTCTCACTGCTGCAGCTACTGTTTGTTGTAAAGCCTTGAGCCCTCAGTGTGTTCTGGCTGAAGGGGTTAATGTTTTATCTGAAGGAAACCAGGGAGAGAGCAGATAGCAGCCCGGTGACGTCTCGTGTACAGACTGTTATCTGAACTCTGAGGCTTGTGAACGAAACATCACAGAGCAGAGAGATAAGGTGACATCACAGGTCATGTGACCCTCAGTCAACTCTGAGAAACCAGCAGCTTTAGAAACATAAAGTATATGGGAAAGTTGTTATACCTGACAAGTTAGAAACATATAAAGAACAAAAAAATAACTCGGACAACCCCTTTAAAGGGGTTATAAGGGTTCAGAGCTGAACCCGGATATATCCCTGTGTTTACCCAAACAGCACCCCTGATATGAGCATTCTATGCTCTGATTAGAGATGAGCGAATCCTTCAACTTTCGAATCCGAACTTTCGTGTAAGATTTGTGTATTCGACGAATAGATTAGTTGTATTTGCGTACAAAATATACGTTATTATTTGGCTGTTAGCGAACATTCACGCACTAATAACGAACGGACAGTTAAAAATGTACGCAACTTCTTAGAAGACGTACGCATGAGCGTACAAATCGTGTACGAATCCTCAGCGTGCTATTGTCTAGCGATTACGTAATACGCAGGCACGCACGATGTGAGGCCGCGGCGTGCACTCCTCAGAGGCTGAGCGAATAGTTGAAAATGAGGTGATCCTCATCATTTAGCTCTGGAGAGCTGAAATACCTGATCCGGGTGATGGACAGAGATCCGGCCGCAGCATGTTAAACCCTGCTGAGAGGCAGCCAGAGCGAAAATACAACATGTAACTGTTGTATTTTCGCTCCGGCTGCCTCTAAGCAGGGGTAAAGGGACCCTTTACCTGCCGGATCCGGGCTGCAGCTAGTGTAGAAGTAGCCTTAGGCCATTATTTAATGATTTTTGACAGCTGCTGCACCACAGAGGAGCCGCTCTCACCGTCAGCAAGAGAGGACCCCACCTGCCCCTCCAACACCACCAGCCCAGCTACCAGAGGTAGAAGGTAGGTAAAATCAAAAGTGTAATGGGTGGACCTCCTATCTTCAAAATATGAGCTAAATGTATGTTTTATCTTTTGTAGCTCCAACCGACAGGGAGCAGTTTTCCCCTGGACCATAGGAAGACCACGCCGTACGTACTACAAACCATAAAAAGGCTCAGTCAGTATAGAATACATGTCACTGAATAAGTCGCTCCAGTACATGTACCAAATATGTAATGACATTCAATTGATAACGTATTCTGATCCAGGTGCTGGTTAAAGTTTAGATTTTTTTTTGTGGGACAACCACTTTAACTCGATCATACAAACCAAGTACATAACTGTTTCCACCCCTACAGACATCCTCACTGACTTCGAAGTGGAGGCTGGATTACGGCACCTTGGCTCCAGGCTGAACGCTGCCTCCCGGCTCATTCGTGGCCTGCAGCTGGAGCTGCAAGAGCTGCAGGACATGATGGCCCGACGTCGGCAAAGGCCGGCATAATCTTATTTTTTTGTTCCTTTCTTTTGTTTATTATATTATTTATTTGTTAAAAATAAGTTTTTTTTATTACTAAAATATTCTTGAAAAACCTGTGTTTTGAGTGTTTTGTTAAACCTTTAACACCTTCCTGATCCTGACATAGTGTGAAGAAGACAAAGTTTTTTTTCAATTTCAATTTCTGTTTACACAAATTACACATGGCCATACTGCTATCCCCCAGCAGAGTGGTGAAATACTTCCACACACCCGATGTGCGCCCTCCATAGCTGGCCAAGCTTGTAGTCCTTGCACGCTTACGACCTGGTGCCGGCCCCACTATATTTGCTGTCTCGCTAGTTCCCAGGGAAGCACTGGCCTTGGGTCTAACTCGCCTCTGCCTTCTGTTGCTGCCACTACTACTACCACCCTCCTCCTCTGAGATTAAATCCTCCTCACCAGCCCGATCCGCTTCCCAGGTCCTTCGGTCTAACACATCAAATTCATCATCAGACTCCTCCACAATACATTTTTCGGAATGCAAATTAGGCTGTTCCCCACCAACCGACAATTCCGGGCAGTCCAAACTCTGACTGCCCTCTAAGAAATCCTCAGGGAGACTGTCCTCTATAGCTGCCGGATTATGCGGTGGGCTTCAGTGGCTTTTTTTTTATAAATTGCAGATACTGTATCAGCAGATGACAGCAGATCATCCGGCTCAGACTGAGATGAGCGTGCCATCCACTCCACTACCTCATCTACTTTCTCCTCCACTACAATTTTGCGCCTTGGTGGGTTAGCCTGGTGGAACAGCGGCCAAGTATTGTGAATACTACTTGTAGATTCTCCGACTACAGGTCCTTTGGCACTGCTGCCCTGTGTCACTTTCTCCTTTTTTTTAGAGCTCGAGGTCTGGCTGGAACTGGACCCCTTTTGCTTATCCATTCCATTTTGCTTATCCATTCCAGAAATTTATCAATTCACTCTGTGGCCCTGCAGCTGGTCTTTGTCCCTGTATCTCCGTCTCTCCTTATCTCTCCCTGTCTCTCTCTCCCTGCCTGATTAATTACTAGCTCTGAACTGGCCCTGCACTGGCCTTGCACTTGCCCTGCAGTATCCCTGATATGTGTAATATGGATTCCCAGAGCAATTACACCAAATTTTCACAAAACAGGTCTCAGAACTTCACACACAGTGCTTCTGCTCATCTGAGCAGTCGCAGCAGAAGTGATGCGTCACTAACTTACCGAGCCTGAGCCTTAAACCGCTTTCTTCCCAGGCTTTTGCGCACGATAAACTAACTAACAGTAAAAGTTCGCTAATGAATTGAATTCATACGCAACAGTGTATTCAGTAACTTATACGTATCAACAGCATATAATTTATAGGACAAACTATGGAGCGAATGCGTACAAAGCCAAAGCGAATCACCTAATATTCGGATTCGCTTCGCAGCTAAAAATTTCCAAGATTCGATACGATCCAGTGACGTACCTGCCTCTCCAAGGTCAAAGCTTCTGCCTAGCAGTGAGCCTGGTGACGTCACCAGCACTAATGGGCAGGGCTTCAGCGATGCCCAGACCTGTGAAATGGCTAGGGCAACACTAAAACTAACTTATCAGTGCGAATACACTGCTAGTAAAAAGTGTAAAAAATATAAACAAACAGCCCTTGCCCTGCATGATACAGCGATGGGCAAGGGAGAGCATCGGAGCAATGCTCTGATGCTCATATCAGGGGGTCTGTCAGGGTGAAAATGGGTATATGTCCGGGTTCAGAGGTAAAACACTGAAAATGTGTTTTTTTTTTTTTTTTAACATTTCCATTGATTAGATGTACAGGGTGGGCCATTTATATGGATACACCTAAATAAAATGAGAATGGTTGGTGATATTAATTTCCTGTTTGTGGCACATTAGTATATGGGAGGGGGGGACTTTTCAAGATGGGTGGTGACCATGGTGGCCATTTTGAAGTCGGACATTTTGGACCCAAATTTAGTTTTTTCAATGTGACACATCAAACCTATTGAGAATTTCACAAGAAAAGCAATGGTTTGCTTGGTTTTAACGTTACTTTATTCTTTATTCTTTCCGGCAAGGCAAATATTGACTCAGGAGCCGGTGAGACTCTCTTGTATAATTGTGACGCTCTGATCTCTGGAGCGTGTGGTGGTTCGGCGTACTCGTTCCCAAAGACCATCTTTCTCCACTTTGTTCACAGTTGCTTTGCCGTGCTGTGGTATCTTGTTTACCACTGGCTTGAACTGGAGAGGAGGGCGGAGTAATGAGGGAGGAGTCTTCACTTTCCCGCTCTTGAGGGGGCGTATCATTATTTTCCTGCTTTGGGGGGCTGGGGGAGGGGGCAAGAAGAATGTCTATGTTGTGTACGTAGCGTATGTAGCATACGTAGCGTTAGAGTTCAAAATTTTAAGAACATTAACGAATAATACGAAGCGAATATGAAAAAATCTGGATTCGTTTCGGAGTAGGAAAAATGGAGGATTCAATACGAATCTACGAAGCGGTGAATAGATTCACTCATCTCTAATAGATGCATCCAGAGAGCTTTTACTTCTGTTTTGGACACTATTGATTTTCTTTTTCTTCCTTGCACAGCTTTATGGGTTTTGGGAGGTGAGAATATTGGATGAATTTTTGTATTATGAAATATAAATGTGTAGATTAGATAAAGAATTTAAAAAAAAAAAAAAAAGCTATGGCTCTTCGACAGTGATGAAAAATGAAAAAGAAAAAAAAAACAGTATAGCTCTGCATAAGAAAAGCCTGAAAAATGTAATAGTTTCTCTGAGTCAGAAGTTGAATGCAGTAGCACTGTTACTGTATCATTAATGTAGTCACATTGCTAATATTAATTAAAATCAGCAAAGCTTCAGGAACATCAAATCATTCTGACGAGAATTCACTTAAAATAATGTCAATATCATAATAAAATAGATGCAAGACCATTATGTAATAAAATCAACTGCAAAAATCCATTTAGAATTGCCAATCAGGTATAAAGAAAAAAAATACTTATCTCCAAATTCACATGGGGAAGACGAGACAGACCTAATTACATTGTATGAAAAAAACCCTGTGCTGAGGTAAAATGTCTCCGAACAATTACTCATATCTTAAAGCACTAATTCAAATGCGGTTGGTGAAGTGAAGAGTGGGACATCTTGAAAATATGGAGGAATAACATGTCTGAGAGCTCCTAAGTATCCTGCACACTTGTACTGATAAGCAGTTTAATCACTCCTAATGGAAATGTGTGAATGCAAACCTATTTTAAATATTTTTTTGTATCAAGTAAATGGTTATAAAAGTGAATAAGGACTTTGAAATCTGCTTGAAATGTAAGTATTAGGAGAGGAACATCTGTGCCCTGTGGCCAATGAGACATTGAGACCATTCTGAAAAAGGCAATAAAAATAATTAGGGGGTGAGGATGAGTTCACATCTGCATTGTGACCACTGTTTTTCTGTTCCACCATAAGAGAAGAAAAATAGAATTCAGGTCTATCACACGGAGGACACAAATGGTGCTCACTGCCCCATATTGACTTGTAATGGGGTCTGTTGGGTTCTGATATGGTGTCAGACATTTTCCAAGAATGAATAGGGGTGCACACTATGCTGCTTTTTTTCTGTAAAATCTGAAAATGTTCGACATACTGATGAATGAATCAAAATTCAGAAGTTCGACCTGAATTTTCTAAAAAAATTAAAAAAAAAAAACATCAAAAAACATTTGTTAGAATCAGAATTTTCTGTCATTCAAGAGAAGAGAAAGAGAGAAACTTTTGATTCAGGTAAAATGTATCCGGATCCTAATTGAATCTGATGGGTCATTTGGCCAAATTGGACCACAACTGAATTTTAAGAAATTAGCTTATCTCTAGTTCCACAAGGGTAACTGCTTATAAAACCATAATAGCAGATACATATATGTATTACAATGGAATATGCACAATAGAGGCAGCTTGTGTGACTCCTATGAGGCCCTTGGAGATAGCAGAGCCAAAGTTGGTTGAGGATCTTTCTCCATGGACAGCAAATAGACACCAATGTTAGCAAAAAATACAAACCGTCCAAGATATCATACAAAGGTGATATAGAAGGTACACAAGCACCTAGCTCTATTGCTCTGGTTGCCATTTCCCTGTATTATAACATGGGCGCTGTCCATTTTGGACCCTGCCATGTGAATACTTTTGTTCTACATACCTTGCTTATGCATACAGGACTAATGTTGTCCAGATATTGTGGTTAACACAGACAGCATATCTTATAATAAATTATAAGATATCTAGTAATGTAAGATCAGGCTGCAGGGTAAATAAAGGACATATGTCAGCAGTTTCATAACTATGAACTTGGTTGACCAGTTATATGTGCGCTTGGCAGCTGAAGACATCTGTGTTGGTCCTGTGTTCATATGTGCCCACATTGCTGAAAAAAATAATGTTTAAATATATGCAAACGAGCCTCTAGGACCAACGGGGACGTTACCATTGCACCTAGAGGCTCTGCTCTCTCTGCAACTGCCGCACCCTATGCATTTTAACCCCTTCAAGACCAAGCCAGTTTTCACATTAACCCCTTAATGACCGGGCCATTTTGCACCTTCGTGACCAGACTTATTTTTGAAAATCTGACATGTATCACTCTATGGAGTGATAACTTTGAAACACTTTTACTTATCCAGGCCATTCTGAGA